>JAUYWI010097453.1:0-11785 GCA_034780595.1 Parotoplana pacifica | reverse complement strand
AGTGGTAAGCTGTTGTTTTTTCAGCATCTCCAATATACACATATGTAGCCATTCTCAATTATTTTACACTTTCATTTTAACAGTCTGAGAATATTTTGTTTCCAATCATTTGTCAAATTATCTGAAAAGTCTAGTTTTTGTTTTTGAATAAAAGTTGAAAATTGACCTGCGATCTTTTGATTGTTTGTTTTCTTTAATCTATATGATGAATTGATATTCTTAGACTTCTATGTATTTCTGTTTGTAGTTTCATTGTTGAATTTTGTTGTAAATCAATTTTCAACGAATAATATTCCATTAATATTTATTAATATGTGACCCTGTTTATTTATTTTCTGGTGTTTTGTAGTAATTTGGGTGTTCAAAGTTTATTGGGTTTTGTTATATAATTGTATTATTATTTAGTCAGCATAATCTTTTTGTAAATTTAATGTATAAATAAGGCATTTATTGTGTTTTGAATTTCCCATTTGATTTGTTTTATTTATGTAATTTTGAAAACTCTGTAATTCCATAGATCACGTACATTTTTACCTAATTGCATTTCGCATACGTTTAGCATCATTTTTGAAAATATATTGGAAGTCACATTTGCACATTAAAAAAATCTTTGATTGATGTACATAGGTACCCAAATGTACCTAGATGCGTAAAATATAACAAGGAAAGTGAATTAGTCTTAAGTTAGGTATCTTTTCAGAAAGCCGCTCCTACTATCTAGAAATACTGACTGATCACTTTAAAGCAGTATCCAATTTCGTCCACTGAATCCTAATTTCTGAATTTTGTGTTTTTGCCTTATAGATGAACGTCTGATGTTCATTGTAATTGATAAATTTCTGAGCATGTTACCGTGCTGTATCAAGATTGAGGAAAGTTCTGTCATTGCAATTGTATCTTTTGATAATAAAAATTTATTTAGCCGAGCTCTTACCGAAAATACATATATGCAGGAATATGGTGGAATAACATCCTGATAATTATCTTCACAATAGCGCACGTAAAAATCATCGGCTATAACAGTTCTTTTGCAATTGAAAGGTACAGAAATGCTGTCAAATGCATATTTGATAGTATACTTCTTTTTTGGCAAACACTTTAAATTTTATGGTAGTATGAAATGTGAACTGCTGAAGTATCGTAAAGTTCCAATTCCATCTTGTTTTTATCTTTGAGATAACAAAAATATTCAGTTTGTTTAGAACAAAATCTGTTAACGTGGTGAAATCTACATTACATAGTGTGTGGTAATATTTAAACTTTTTTCTTATTCAGTAATTAAATTGTAATGCTACTTATAAAATAACTCTTATTGTGCAAAATGCGATTATGCGAGTCTTCCATAAGTATTCAATAAATTAATGGTGTACTGAAAATATCTAAGTATCATATCTAGGTACTGGCGACACTCATATGACTAGAATGTTCTTCCAAAATATCTTTACTCGTACTATACCATATTGTGTATTCGTTTAACACAAAAAAATTATTTGTTATTAAATTTTCTTTTGAGCAAACCCAAAATATTTTCGATGACTTATCAATATTATTGTATTTTGGAGGATTCAGAAATAATTCATTATTGATTGAATCCTTGTCAAGCTAACGTTTTCTTGAATTAAAATGTTCAATGGAGAATATTTCATTGTGATAGTGGTAAGCTGTTGTTTTTTCAGCATCTCCAATATACACATATGTAGCCATTCTCAATTATTTTACACTTTCATTTGTTGTTTTTTCTATTGTTTTTTCAATATTTGCGATATATACATATGTAGCCATTCTCAAATATTTTACACTTTCATTTTAACAGTCTGAGAATATTTTGTTTCCAATCATTTCTCAAATTACCTGAAATGTCTAGTTTTTGCTTTTGAATAGAAGTTGAAAATTGACCTGCGATCTTTTGATTGTTTGTTTTCTTTAATCTACCCCCAAATATCAATTATATGATGAAATGATATTCCTAGACTTCTATGTATTTCTGTTTGTAGTTTCATTGTTGGATGATATTTCATTGTGATAGTGGTAAGCTGTTGTTTTTTCAGCATCTCCAATATGTAGTCTTTCTCAATTATTTTACACTTTCATATCTAAGTATCATATCTAGCTACTGGCGACGCTCATATGAATAGAATGTTCTTCCAAAATATCTTTACTCGTAGTATACCATATATGTGAGGTATTGTGTAGTCGTTGAAAACAAAATATTGAGGGAATCCATATTCCAAGTGATATACATATAGACTGTTTTATGATTTGCATTTGTATTTGAAAGTAGGTATGCTACTTGCACAATCTCTATAAAATTTTATGCATTGTAATTTGTTTGGAACTAGCTGAATGACATTTTTGGACTAATCTATAATTTGTGACTAGCATTCAGATATTTGTTACTTTTCTAAAAAATTGTTTTTTTTCCAACAACCTACATATATGTGAAGCAATTTACGTTTTACAAAAATCAATTTTATGCACCTGCCATAATATGGTGAGCCTCATGGACTAATAGCAATAAAAGTGGCATCCAAGTTTCTAATATATGTTGTTCTAATGCCTTCATACCTAATTATTATAAATCTCAAATATGAGCAACATCGGATGTTTTATTTAGTATTTGAGCTTATTAAGTGAATCTTGGGGATAAGTAGTGCTTCCTTGATACAGAAACCGGAAATGGTGCGATCGCTGTCTAAAATTCTGATGTCGAATTGAGATGCACAGGAGAGATGATGCTAAGCTATAGACGTGGTGGTTCAACAGAAATGTTCTTTGATGCAAAACTGCAGGGATCGAATTGTTCTACCGATGCATACAGCTAGCTGAACATTGTCTGCATTTCATCCGTACACACAGTTTCGCCGGAGACAGAATGATAATTTAAGTAGCAGCCCTGTAAATTACAAGGAGTATGCGTATTTTTTTATCGAAGATCTTGACGAAGAGTGAAATCTATGGCACAATCTGACAGATAAGTTGTTTATACGAAATATTGATTTGATCTAAACAACGTCAACATATAAGAATTTACCGAAGATACCTAGATATACATATCTCTATACTTACAGTTATCCACTAAGAAGTTTCACATATCCTAGAGGTAATGAACCGTCAAAACCCAGCAATCAATTTTGAAGTCGAACATCCCAATCGTAAATACTCGTTAAGTTTATTAGAATTCACTGTTAATACAAGAAATTAGCGAAAAAGATTCTATTTACTCACTACCGATCCGCCCTACCGAGTTTTACCAGCGTATCACAGAAAGATACTCTTACAATATACTACCAAAATTGCAAAAATCAGCTGTTTTCAATAATGTCTTCTCGTTCGATGGCTACCTACCAACATTTACTGAAACAATTAGAAAGGTTAAGAGAAGAAACACGTTTCCATGGACCATCCTAGAAGTACTTTTTCTTTAGGTACCCTTCCTTAGTGATGAAATTAATAGGAAGATCAAATCAATATTTCGTAGAGACAACTTATCTGTCAGATTGTGCCATAGATCTCACTCTCGATTAAAAAAATACGCCTACTTCTTGTAATTGACAGGCCTGTTACTTAAATTATCATTTTGTCTCCGGGTGAAATGCAGACAATGTTCAGCTAGCTGTATACATCGGTAGAACAATTCGATCCCTGCAGTTTTGCATCAAAGAACATTTCTGTTGAACCACCACGTCTATAGCTCAACATCATCTCTCCTGTGCATCTCAATTCGACATCAGAATTTTAGACAGCGATCGTACCACTTTTGGTTTACGTATCAAAGAGCACTACTTATCTCCAAGATTCTCCCGACCATTAACGCAAAGGAAGAATGTATCGAACTTACGCACCTAATTTATTAGATCATATTTTTACTTTCAATGATAACTCTATATGTTCTTCATTGTCTATTCTTTATTATTAATTTCGTTGTTTTTAAAAATTCCTTTTAAATTTTATGTGAATAGGGTGTTTTACACCCAACATTTATAATTACATAGCTAATATTTTTTACCAGCAGCTTCCGGCTTTTTCACTTTTTATATAAACTTGAATTTTATTCTATGTCTCTCAGGAATAGGTTAATACTATAGATATTACTCTATGACAAAATTAATGGTCAGTCTTCCGTTGTACAAATGCCTATGCCTTCAGGGGTCATTCATTATCGATGAAAAAAATTTGCTTCGATTTGCTTCAAATTTACACTAAAATTTATCAATGATTCTTCTCATGTTTTAAACTATCTCACCCCAAATCGTTCGTTGTGACAACCAGGCTTAGAAATTCGTTCATTAACTATGCTACAATATTGAATAACGACACCTTTGAAGACAACTAATCCCTCTTGATTCTTATTTATCTATAACTTTTATGTACTATTTATGAATTATTTTGTGATTCCTATTTTCCTTGATTAATAAATGTTTATAATAATTATTATTATTAAATATAAAAAACATACACGTATTTTGAATTTTAGAAAGTTTATCGAAACTAAATTTTAAGGACAACTAAATTAAAAGGATTTGCAACTCCAAATTTACGTAAAATAATGAGTGGAGGCCTAAATTTCAAATCGCGGTTCTCGAAAAACGAACAAACCTTTTTTCAATTTTGGTTTTGCTAAACCTAATTTGATTTATGAAAAAGAAATTTTGCACCCTACGTTTTCTTCTGGGGTAAAATCGACCCCACAAAATCAAAAGTCCTTAGCAAAAAATGCACATGTAAATGAAACGACCAAAATGTGCTTTAACATTGACCTTTTTCAAAGATTTTTGGCACACAGGTACTAAACATGGTTCATACAATACGTGTATATTACATATAATATTTTTTATTAAAAATAAATAAAACTTTAATAACTTTGACTGAGGGTGTTAAATTTTACTGAAATTTGGTGAAGTGTTTATCCAAGTGTTTGCTATAAATGCGGAGTAACTTTATAGCGTTTACATGCCAACTATAGGAATAAAAAGCTATTCCAAATATTCCGTAGAACAAGTCCGTATTTAAATTTTTTAAATTTCATAAATTTATGCTTTGAATTTCCAATCAAAATGAAGCATAATCATTGTTCAGGTGCCAACAAAGTATACTATGTGCAATTCCTTCAATTAAATTTAGTTATTCAACATTTTTGAAATCTGAGTGCTTTTAATTTAATAAGCATTCAGAACCAAGGTGCTCATTGTTTTTAATTAGGGTTCTGTTTAACTTTTCATCATTTCTGATAATTACTTGTGCAGGCAGTTCCTATAGAATACTTACGGGGCATTCTATAAAGTAACTTTAGTCATTTCTAGTATAGATATTTATATGTACACCATAACTCTAATTGGATTCGATGAGCATCTGTGGTTCTGTATGCTTGACTTAACTTGACTTAAGCCTTTGTACACTCCGCTTGGGAGCAAAGGCCACTGACAAAGCGTCTCCATTCGCCCTGGTTTGTAGCCATTACTGACTTCTTTCTCGATTGATCTTCTCCATGTTACTTTCGGACGTCCTCTTGATCTTTTGTCTTGGGGGTTCCATGTGAGTGCTTGTCTTGTAATGGTAATCTTGGGTTTCCTTATGGTGTGCTTCATCTATCTCCATTTTCTTTCCATGATGATTTTTCCTACTGGTTTTTGGCCCGTTTTTCTCTACAGCGTTTCGTTGCTGAATTTATTTGGCCACCATAACCCCAAGATTTTGCGAAGACACCTGTTTACTATGGCTTGAATTCTACTGAGTACTCCGGTTTTAATTACAAAAGGTTTTGAGAGTTGGCCAGCATGTTGCTTTTCACAAGTCATTTAATTATGTATATGTACACCTTATTAGACGTATTATTTTTTCTGGTATTCCATAGTGTGCCAGTAGATCCCACAACAGCTCCCTGTCAATACCATCAAATGCTTTCTCAAAATCAATAAACTTCCAGCGACGTTCTATGATGATTCTAAGTGTGCTAATTTGGTCAGTACTGGATCTTTTTGTAGCTTTTTGTCTGTTTTCTTCTTGATTCTCTCCAGAAGTATTTGACAGAAGACTTTCCCGACTTTTGAGATCAGTGTGATTCCTCCATAATTGCTGAAAATATGTAAGTTCGCCTTCTTAGGCAATTTTATAAAAGTTCCTTTCCTCCAGTCCTCAGGGGCCACCTCATCTTTCCATATTTTTGTAAGAGAGCTAACAACATCTCTGTTCATATTTCAGGAGCTGCCTTCATTGCTTCTGCTGGAATGTTGCCTGGGCCAGGTGCTTTCCCATTTTTCAGTGACCTTATTGCAAACAGCATTTCATCCTTCGTTGGAGTATTGCAGTTTATGTTTTACGGTTCCCCTGCGGATGGAATAATTGGGGGATTGATTGGGGATGGCCTGCTTAGCAGTACGTGAAAATGTTCCTTCCATAGTTTAGTACAAGTCACCATTTGCATCTCTTATGGGTTTTGAGCTTCATTGACCTCTTCCTCCGAGCTTTCTTGTGATGTTATATAGTTCCTTGTTGTTGTTCTTTCCAGCTGCTTCTTCCGCCTGTTGGGCGAGATTTTCATAGTACTTTCGCTTGTCCTTTCTAGCACTTCTCTTGACAATCTTGTTTATTTCTGTGTACTGTCTTTGGGTTTCAGCTTTTGAAATTCTTGTCTGGGATATGTTGACCTTTCCTTTTTGAATTCTTCTCTCTTCAACATATTGGAGAGTTTCAATAGAAATCCAAGGTTTATTCTGTACTTTCTTCTTTTCTAAAGTAGCTTTACAGGCGCTGCTCCATACCTTTTTTATCTCTTGCCAGTTGTCCTCTTCATCTAAATCACACAAGGTTTTATATCTGTTACGTAGGGCGTCATTATAATTACTTTTGGTTGTGGCATTTTGTAAGTAAGTGTATATTATATCTGATCTTTTGTTGTTGATTGAATATATGGTTTTTTAATTTTAGTTAAAGGTGGGCAACAACTAGATGGTGATCTGATGCCACATCTATTCCTCTACGAACTCGGACATTCTGTAGTGTTGATCTAAATTTGGCATTGATACAGATTTGGTCAATTTGGTTTTCTGACACATGATCCGGTGAGACCCAAGTTGCTTTATGTATCTTTTTGTGGGGGAAAGGAGTTCTCCCGATGACTAGGTTCTGTCTGAGGCATGTCTCCAAAAACAGTTCGCCATTATCATTGATTTTGCCCATTCTATGGGGTCCCATTACTTATTCAAAACCCACTCTGTCCTTTCCCACCTTTGCATTCATGTCTCCCATTATGATTGTAACATCGATTTTACTGATTTACCAATAACACTCTCTAGTCTATCATAAAACTCTTCTTTTATATTGAGTTTGATGTTTTTTTGTTTAGTTCTGAATTGGACTTTTAAGATTCTTGAGGTGACAGGTTCCCATCCAATAAGTGCCTTCTGTGCACAATTTGAAATCATTAGCGCAACTGCTTCTGTGTGATTTTCATTGTCTTCTAGGTGACCTGAATATAAAATCATTTCCATAGTGTGCAGTTTCGTTTCTCCTGTGCTGATCCATCTGGTTTCACTTAACCCCTAAAATATCTAATTTATAATTTCTGAATTCTTTGGCGACTACTGTTGCTTTTCCAGTTTCATACATTGTTCTCACATTCCAGTTTCCCAGTCTGGTTACTGTCCTAGTGGATAGGAGGTGCATCCGCCCCGAAGTTTCCATGGAATGGCTTTGACTTCGATACTTCATTCTTTCTCCAGGGAGAGCCACCGTCACTTGGATGGGATTTAATGGTTTATTCTTTGGCCCCAAGCCCAAACCCCAACCTGGAGGACCAAGAGATCAATTTTAGTCTGGCATCTATCCCTCCGCCTGTCCGGCTTGGGTGGCCCAGGGAGTATAGACTCCCGCCGGCATAGCCTTTAGGGTCATCGATGCTCACAAGCCTCTACACCACGCCAAGGTATCTAGAGGTCGGTTTGCTTACTAAATTAAATACCAACAGACTTCAAATATTCGTAAACAATATTAAACTATAGTATTAAATTTTTCATAGATATTTATTACTTGAAAAGTGTGATAAACACGCGTAAAGAATAAAATTATCATTTCTCCTGAAAAAATGCGGAATACCTAAATTTAATAGAAGGAATTGCACATATATGCTTTGTTGGCAACTGAACGACGATTATGCTTCCTTGATTTTGATTGGAAATTAAAAGCATTAATTCATAAAATTTTGATATTTAAATACGGACATGTTCTACAGGTATATTTTAAAGAGCTTTCAATTCCTTTAGATAGCATGAAAACGGCAAAAGTTATTGCCCATTCACAGCAAACACTTGGATGAACACGTCACTCAATTTTCAATAACATTTAACACCCTCAGCCAAATGTATTCAAGTTCTTATTTATTTTTACCAAAAATGATCGTTTCATTGAATTTAAATTATGTTTATCAAATAGTGATGGACGCTAAATGAAAAGAAAACAATTGCTTTTGATCCAAAGATATTACTAATAATGAAATTTTTCATCTGTGATGCAGCATTTACTATTATCAATTATGTGTCAAACAAAATTGTGTTTTAAATTAAATATTGTGTATTAATTGTCATTTTATTAAAACATATTTGAGACCATTATAGTATAAATGTATGGTATGAATTGTGTTTAGCATGTGTTCAAATATTTTTCAAAACTGGTATATTTTTGTTTGTTTTATTTTTATAGACATATTTACTCATCTGACTTTTGATTTTTGGGGTCAATTTTACTTCAGAATAAAATCTATATACAATGCTTCTTTTACACCCCCAAACAAAACTAACATACAACGCTTTTTTAGAAAAAAATCGATAATGCAGCCGATGACGTCACCAGATCTTAAAAAAATAAAATTTCTCGATGTGTAGGTCCATTAGGTACTCAGTAATACAAATCCACAAAAGAATTAGTGTTATTGTTTTTTTTAAAATCACTAACATATGAAATTGAAACCTGGACAATGACCAAGCCAGATGTCGGCTGTTTGCAAGCTGCAGAAATGTTGTTTCTCATGCTCATGCTCCGGGTGCCACATAAGACAGATGAAAGTGTTTTACAGAGGGTAGGAACAAAGAGATCACTAATTCATACTATTAGAACAAGGCAAGCAAGTTTTTTTCGATATGTCATGAAAAAAGGTGGAATTGAGATTTTGGCTGTGACTGGCAGGATTCTTTGTAAAAGGGGGTAGAGGTCGACCTCGCGAGAACTTTATTAGTAGTCTGAGGCAGTGGATTCATTCAGAAAAGAGAGATGCCGAGGTGATAAGGACGACTATGGATAGAAATGTTTGGCAAACCATGATCTCCAATGCTCGGATCGAGCAGGGAACTTAATGATGATGATGATTACTAAACCATTGGATATTTTTTATTTAAAAAATAAAAATTACTGATTTTTTACCTCTCCAATTGCACCCTGGTCATAAAAATCAATGTATTTTAAAACCCGGAATATTTATCAAACTATGATGTATTTACAATATACAAGGTAACCCCCCCCCCAAAAAAAATGGGGGTAAATATTTGTTTGTCATAAAAAATGAATTTATAAACAGGTGATTGGGTTAAAGATTTTTTATATAGATTTTTTGTGAAAAT
This sequence comes from Parotoplana pacifica, assembly GCA_034780595.1. Lineage (NCBI taxonomy): Eukaryota > Metazoa > Platyhelminthes > Proseriata > Otoplanidae > Parotoplana > Parotoplana pacifica. Next base: position 2,177 of record JAUYWI010097453.1, on the reverse strand, counting down.
ACCTATTGCTTTATAGACAAAGTATTTACCCCTATTCTTTTGGTCACCAAATATTATTCATTTCAATTGATATTTGACTTCAGGACTGATTTTAAGGTACATTTGACCATTTGTTCAACCTCAGAGGGCCGTCTCGTAACTTTGGGAGATCAGACCTCAAAATATTTTTACAGAAAACATTCCGCAAGAAAATTTAATATACTGATTCAAAATTCCATGACAATTGATTCAGTCATTTTCTTGCAATCCCTAATAAAACTTTTACAACCCAAACTCCCGGTGATGAGGCATTAACCAAATAATTTGGCATTTTCAGAATATGTTTAGACATCTGTGGTATAAATTTGAAGTAAATAAAAAATACATTGAATGATCTCTTTTATATTCACCCCTGGAGACACAGGGACCATTTGTGCAAAGCAAGACTTGCTATTGATTTTGTGCGTTTTGAGATGTAGTAAATAACAAAACAACCAAACCAATCATTGGGAACAGAGAGTATTATTAAACCTCTTTTATCTCCAAGATTATTAAATTTTATAGAATGTGGTTCACTTATAATTATTTTGATCGTGTAGACCACAAGTTACTTTGATCTACTCTCAAGGAAATGGGAATTCCAGACCCTGTCACACTTCTATTTAAATCAATGTATGACATCTAAGAAGCAACTGTTTGTACTGATGAAGGATGTACAGAATCTTTAAAATGCAAAGAGGTATTAGACTAGGATGTATTATCTCCCATTTTATTTAATCTGTATGGCGAGTATATTATGAGATCTGCTTTCAGTAAATCTGGTGCTGAAGGAATTTCTGTTGGAGGTGAATGAGTAAAAGAATTAAGATATACCGATGATAAAACCTTGATGGATGACTCAATCGATAAAATGTAAACGATGCTAAATATTTTCAAGAAGGAAAGTAAAAAAATGGGGCTGTATTTGAATGTTGATAAAACAAAAATGATGATGATTAGTGGCGAACAATATGACCCAGACTTCATAATTGACATCAAGTAATTGAACAGCAGGAAGAATTTAATCACAACGGATGGAAACTCAAAAAAAGAAATTGACATAAGAATTACAATGGGAAGAACTGCGGTCAAATCAATCAAACGAATTTGGAAAGATAGAGGAATAACCAAATATACTATTAATCAAAATAATGAACAGCCTAGTTTTCTCTATTATCAAATATGGCTCAGAATCTTGGACTATGAAAAAGACGGAAAATCAAGGCCAGAATGGGAGAGTCAATCAGCAGGCAGTCGTCAACAGGTTCAGGAAGGGTCGTATAACGGCCTAGCGATAACCATTACCATACACACATCCATAGAGTAATAAATGATGATTCTGTGCACATATCTATATAATTTAATGTTTTCTATGGTTTCACCTTTAACAACAGTTTGTTGTATGGATCTCAATGCCTTAATTATTTTGATCAACCTGTTTGTTCTTTAAAGCTCGAGATGCGAGGCATTGAGTGATTTAGTATGACAGTGAGATCAAAATTAGTTGAAGCATTGATATCCACTGTGTGGTTCTCATCTGCCTACAACCCTTATGCATCATAGAAAAATAGTAGAAAGAAACTGGTATTCTTTGGACATCAAATGCGACATCCGGAAGTCGCTTTGTTCCACAACTATCTACACCATAAACCCATTAAAAGAAAATGTGGGAGGCCACGGACTAACTAGAAGACAAACATAAAATATGGCTGAACAGTGATTTGACAGTGGCAGACAGAAAAGCATCAGACAGAGATGGTTTTAGATCATGGTACAGAGGGGCTCATGAACTTCACATATGAAGGATGGGGAACAAAACAAGAAGACTGTATTTCTAGCATATTATAAACATTATGGACAGAGTAAAAAATATTGTTTTTATTTTCGTCCGTTCAAACAGCACAGGAATTTTTATATTAAACTCTATCGTGCGATCAAATAATCTTTCTGTGTAATGCAGTAAACAACAAATTTTGCAATGCTAAAAATACAATCAACAAACAAAATATGCTATAAATAAAAAGTAATAGTCAGTACTGTAGCATCATTTGGAGTATTATTACTCTTTGGCCAGTCTATCTGAGGGTAGCATGCACTATTAGCTTCCACCTCGTTCGGTCCCGCGCTTGTCTCACCAGTTCTTCTGTGCACCTTGTTTT
>JAUYWI010097442.1:0-11785 GCA_034780595.1 Parotoplana pacifica | reverse complement strand
CGATTAAAATAATAAATATTTGAATCAAAACAATTGCTGAAAATTTGTCTTTCTATAATGCCTTCTGCCCATTGTTCTCATTTGGGAACATTCTATAATTCTATAATGTAATACTTACTTTATTTTTGTAAATAATACAATTATATACTCTATGACTCTTAAAAGTAATTTATATAACAACCTTTAAACAGAATCTTTAAAAAATATAGGCTTGGGCATATATGGGTTAATAGACTTTCAAACGCTTTTAGCGTCTGCATTTTCCGCAAATATTTAAATGAATTTTGATGATTTCAACAAGTTAACGCTATCAAAATGGGACCTAAAAGTCTAACATTGCAAATTGTTTCAGTTTTCTTATCGTAAAATGGAAATTCAAACAACCGTCATCAGCTCCACAGAGTAAATCTGATGTAGAGCTTTGACTTAGCTTATTTTGCCTATAGCAATCGTAGATAAAATTACTGGCGTCCTAAGGAAATCCCCGGTTATTTTGTCCATAGAAATCGTAGATAAATATTCTATGGGGCGAATTCACGAAGTGTTGTTCTAGCACAGCACAAGAACATGTGCTTCTTCTTAATTTAATTGTTCTGAGTGGCACACGGCTCAATGCGCATGTTTCATGCGGGGTGTATTAAAATTAACCTTGAAGAGTAGTTGCCTTGATTTAATTGGTTATACCCTAATGTATAGTATATAAATAGCACCAAGCTCACCCCATAGATATTGATATGTTCCTGTAGAAAAAAACTGTATACTGATGGCTTGCTGGGCTGGTGGGAGAGGATTTGACATCTGAGTGAGTCTTTCTAAACGTAACTCTAGTAAAAGATCAACGAACGCATCTTTAGTGAATTTAAATGACATATATTTCGGAAAGTATGTTGGTTTTCATCATTATATAGAACGTAATCGATATCAACAGCATCCATTCTGAAAAGTTAGATTTTGTTCTGCTAATGCGAGGCGCAATCGTAGGTATGGCTATAATATTGATTACGTCCTATTTATATACTATGGACGCGTAGCTCTAGCATGGGATGTAGACGTTGGTGACATCTTATTTTGTCAACCAATAACTATAAGAACACTCCAGGAACAGGCATAACTGTGTTCTAAGCCGTGTTCCTAATTTACATTGCAAATAAGAACACTGTTGTGTGCTTAATTTTCGTGAATTCAAATTAAGTCAAGAATGGGCTTAGGAACATTGTTCTGTGCTAGAACAGCTTCGTGAATTCGCCCCTATTGCCATCCTAAGAAAAATCCAAAGTATCTGTTGAAAAAAATGTCTGTAATATCATTTCACTAATACGTGATAAATGTATGTTACATAATATTTGCAAAGCACACCAAAGGCGTTTAGTCTTTGCATCAGAGACATTTTTGGATCAGAAATTTAAGCAGATACGTTGTTTTTCCTTCGGTGATACGCAGTATTCATTGATACTTCTATAAAATAGAAGCGCATCTGAACATTTATGTGTTTTTTTATTGCAAATTGACTTCTCTCGGTTGAGAGTCTTGAATTATCATAATGAATTTTAACATTTCAGCAACATTTACTCGAGATAGATACTACGGAGGTTTAGTTGCTTCATGAGGAACTTTAGTGTGTATACTAGCATTTCTTTATTATTCCAGGGCTCATCTGTGACGCTGGCTAATGGCGACGTTGTTCACCCTGATCATGTGGTCGGCCCCTCGCAACCCGGGCGCAGGATCGGCATCATGGGCGACTCCTTCGACTCTCTTTCGTTGTTGCACCCCAAAGTGGAGCTGACCGAAGGTCGATTGGATGTCTTGGTGCATGAAGCAACCTTGGAGTCCTCTAAAATCAACGAGGCTGTCATGAAAGGTCATTCAACTCCCGATATGGTGGCTAAACTGGCCAATCAACTAGGCATGACTTCTCAAGGTAAAATTTGAAGTGCGCAGATTGATGTAAAATCAAAAATATTCGAGTCTGTTTGTGTGCCAGTGCTCCTTATTCCGATATAATCATGAAGGAGGAGTTATATTTTTTATTTTATGCCGTTTTCTTTTCTTTAGGCACTGTGCGAAAATTATTATCTCAACTTTTAGTGTATTCGTTTAATTTATTGTGTGCTTTTTTTGTCTTTAGGAACAGTTATTCTGACGCACTTCAGTCAGCGCTACAAGCCCTCGGATGCCGAGTGTGATAAGAATGATGTCTTGGTCTCCAAACTTGTTGACGAAGCAAAAAGCATCTTCAGTGGAACTGTGATGGTTGCCGAGGACTTCTTGACTGTGGCTCTACCGAAACCTAAAAGATGTACAAACTAGCTGTGATAATAAATATTTAGTCACTACATGAAATCCAATTGGTTCTCTTCTCTGTTTAAATGAGTCTGATCCACCAATAGAGACCTAAACCCAACTTATTCAGCCTGGACTTTGGATGCTGTGGAGTCTAATGTGAACCTCATGTGCAGATAAATCCTGGTTTTACTTTCTTCTAGATATTGATACTTACAAGGAGGACTACAGAAACGTTGCTTTAATTAAAGAAGCTGTTTTATTTTGATAAGTTATCTAATAATCATAAAACATCGACAGAGGAATGAAAAGAAAATCCTATTTGTTTTTCAAAACATCATATTTGCCCGTATTATTGTAATGGTAAAAACTAAATAAATAATTGCTGATTGTTTATTATCTATTGAGGCGTCGATAAGGTCATTTTAGAGAGTGAGTATTAATGTACGTATGGAGATTTATTTACTTTATTTCTGAAAACATTATACTTTTATATTGAGACAACATTCTCAGAGGAGTTTAATGTAGGAGTCAGCGTACATCAGGGTACTGGATTGTCACCATTTTTATTTGCACTAGTTGCCGAAGTGTTGGAGAAAGGTAAGTTATTCGAATTGCTTTATGCTGATGATTTGGTGATATAATAGCGCATACCATGAATAAATTAGAGGAACAGTTATTGAAATGGAAACAAGCATTCGATGGATTGCGTGACGAAGTCACAGTGCAGGCAAAGATTGGCCCACGTGGAATATGTGGCAAAATAGTGATGAGGAACTCATTGAGATGCGAAAAGTAATGACTACTGATTTAAAGTGCAAGAAATGTATGCGGAGAAATGAATTTGATAGAAATGTTGCAGAGCATGAGAATGTTGAAGATGAGGTGTTAAAAGACCTTGATAGAGTGAAGCAATTTTGTTACTTAGGAGATACACTAAGACAATTGCAGCAGTAAAATTTGGCTAGCTAAGGTTTAGAGATCTGGAATCAGTTATGTGCGGCTATAGACTGACTTTAGCAATGAAGAGGCAAAATGTATTAGACCAGTAATTGTTTATGCGGCAGAGACATGAGTAGTAAGATCATTAGAAAAAAATATCCTAATAAGAACAGAAAAGGCAATGGTTTTAAAGATATATGGACATAAGCAGCAAGATAAGATGAAATCAGAAATATTGATAGAAAAGTTTGGTCTGCGAGAGTCCATTGTAGAGCTAGTGAGACGGAGCTGTCTAAGATGGTGGGGTCAGCTCTTATAGAAGGGAAGAGAATAGTGGTGTAAATGCAATCTCGAATTCGAAGGGACGTGGAAAATATGGCAGTGAGAGAACGCAAGATGTTGAACTGAAACTTGGAGATAATGAAGATAGAAAGCTCTGGACAATTGGTGTCGCCAGTTGGAAAGAATGAGGGTCGGCGACTCCCTATCAAAGAGAAATATATCAATTTCTTAATAATAAATTGTGAAAAATTCTAATTGTCGTTTTAACCGCATCTGTTCATATACATATTTATTTTTGAAGTTAAAATGGTTGTGAAAAACTCATTGTTATTACAAGTTCTAATTTTATTAAACCTTTGTATGTACAATTTAAAGTCCAAAAATGACAAAAGTGTGTTTGCACAAACTCTAAACTAAGTGAAATTATGTAGTTGTGTGTTAGCTCTCTCTTATTATATGAATGTTAATATGCTTTTAGATAAATGATAGCTAACAAACTCAAAATTTTATAAATTATTTATCTGTGGAAATTACTTGTAGATGTCCAATGTCCTTAATTTTGATTTCTTAGGTACTCAAGAATTTGAAATTATTATATCTATGTTAGCACTAATATCTTAAAATAATTTATTTAAAAACGCTACTCAAGAGCAACTTTAATGCCTCTACAGATGTCTCAAATGAACTGGTATGTGATAACCTAACTACCTTACTTGAGCCAATTAACCTTGTATCACCAAATGATATTGAAAGTGTGAAAGAGTTTAGATTTAAAAAAATTGGCCCATCCTAATAAAACTTTAAAAATTCACACAAAAATAAATGTTCTTAATTATAAGGCTAATAAAAACTGGGTTATTATAAACAGACTCAACAAGGATACCCTATTATTAAGAAAAAACGCAATGGCACTTAAGAAAAATAATTTGATATAGAAGTCTGGGACTACAAAGGAGAGATCTTTTACCAATTATACACTACTCAAAAGAGACATTTGGCTACTCCAGAAAGTTTACAAAACTTGATGGCCAACCATTTGATCTCTCCTGAGGGCAACAAATAATATGACTATTTAAATATCTATAAATATTATTACCTCAACCATGATAAAAGATCTCTCATTCAAAGAACAATATATGACATTTCTCCATAAATCAAAATTAACACCAGTTTGATCAGATTTACCAAGTACACTATCTCAATGACTTTAACAAACTGCGTCACATCAAACATCACTTAAGTATCTTCTCACTGGACATAAACAGTTTTAACAAATATAACGAAAGCTTGGAGTGTTTCCTAAAATGTCTCAATAATCAACTCTCGATTATTGTCTTAACTGAAATTAGAAATAGTGCCTTGAACACAATAAAGTAAACAACAATCAAGATGAATATAACGTCATAACTACCCCACCAAAAAATCCTAAACGTGGTGGAGTTGCAATATTACATTTAATCATAAAACTACCTTTGCACATAAAGAAAAGGGAATTCAAAACATGTTCATAGAAATAAATATTTAAAAATATTAAAAAAATTCTACTTGGAGGCATATACAAACATCCTCATATAAACTTCCAATTCTAATAATTTAGATTAAACTGGTGACTTTAATATTGACCTAAACAAATACAACTTCAATCTACCAATTAAAAGCTATCTTGTTAAATTGATGAGTAAGAATGTTTATCAAACAATATTAGCACCAACAAGAATCACAATACATACAGAAACCATCATAGATCTCATATATTAAAACAACTGATGAAACTAATGTAATTACAAAAATATTTACTCATCCAATCAGTGACCATCTAGCAACTTTCTAGAGCATATCTACTAATAGCTACTAATAAAGTTATGATAAAGAGACCTACAATTAGGATTAATAGCAAGAAAAAACTTAGATATTTTCACAAATGAAATTAAAAACATCAACACCCTAATATTTACAGTGAAAATAATTGATTCTAATAAACAATAGAATATATTTCACCTCACTCATATCTGAAGCCTATGAGAAAAGCTTCCCTTTAACAAACATAAGCAGGTCAAAATTCAAAGAAAAAAATCATGGATTACTAGTGCACTAAAAAAAATCATGGATTACTAGTGCACTAAAAAAAATCATGTAAAAAGAAAGATAAACTGTAGAAAACATTTGTGAACAATAAATCACAACCAAATGAACAAAGGCCCGCCCACTCTCCACTTTTGACGATTTTTTATTTGAAAAATAAATAAATATTCATTGTTTTATATTGAGGCGTATCCGATTTAAAACGAAGGTACACATCCTAAAGTTATGAGAAATCACTTGGTAATGCGTGTGCCAATTTTTGCTGGGATTATGTAAAACAGCCTCATTTTAGCAAATGTCTTTTCCGAATATGAAAATAATGGAAATTCGCTTTTGATCTTTATAACTATCAGAATCTCTGTAGGTATCTCAAGACACGTTTTGTCACCGGCATTCCAGCTTTTTGGACTTTTCGTCGATTTAAATTTTCCTGTCTTTTATCTAAGACAGTCGAACCAGGAAGACTTTTGACACTAATTCATCTTTCATAAAGTGTTCTACCTTGTACCTACGACCAAGTAGCTCTTTTTGCTCTTATTTTCAACAACTTTTGCTTCTTTGGTTATTTTTATCTTTTACATACTTCTTTGCGGCTACAACATTTTCAGTCATTATAGAGTAAGCCTTTGTTAAGTGTGGAGTAATTTACGCTCACCTTTCGCTTTTTCAGTACACACAACTCATGTTGTAATGCTTTTATTTTCTTTTGCAAGTCTAATTTTTGATTCTTTTAAAGAAGAGCAAAACTACATCGTTCAACTTTACGACGCTTCTTTGATTGAGAAGTAAACGCCTTAGATTTAGCAGCATGCGATGTAACAAATGTTTCCCAGTCAATGGTATCCATATTTTCACTTTTTTTCAATAGATGTTTGCTTTCTAGTCCTCTATATTTGACGTCCAACCTCTATGTAATTACATAGAATCCACTTGAAGCAGATGTCTTTCTCGTGCAGTTCGTCCTCGTTGTCTTGATGTGGCATCTTTTAGTCGCTGTCGAATTTACATATAAACTTAATTAAATATAATTTAATTTAAATTAATTTAAATTAATTTAATATAAACTGATGATGTTTTCTATATTACAAAAGTAAAGTAAGTATGAAATTAATCGTTGATTACTATAAATAAGGTTCTATGAAGACGCTTTATAAAATGAGATTAAAATTACATTAAAATAGTTGCTGTTCGTAATAATTTGGCGCACACAGTATATGTTAATAAATGACAAAATGTTTTGAACGATATTTAGAAAGTTTCTCCTTGGAAATTGAAATCCTTAAATTGGATCACGAATGAGAACTTGTTAACATTCAGTATAAATAATGTTATGATCATTGTCATAATTTTTTTTATAGCGCATTAATTTGATTTCCATGTATCACATAAAATAGATTCAGCCATAAATTACATTTGTATCAATTGTGTAGAAGTGTCTCACGAATATTTAATTGTATTAATGTGCATTATTGCTTCATGTAATAGAAAATCTGATTCTTCGTTACATTGTTTCGACTTTACAAACACCAAAGTAAAGAAAAATAGCCCAAGTTGTTTTTTATCGCGATAGGTACTTATTGTTGATATATATGTAGATTGATCATGATAAAATATTGGTACATTTTAACTTAACTAGTTAATCAATAATCATCAAAGGTCCTATGCATGACATTCGTGTATATACCTACACCCCAACCAACAAAATAATATGATCGAAATTAACTACTTGGTACCTTGTAATAGTATCACTATTACGAATAAGAAGTGTATATCGGTTTAATATAATATAAAGAGGTATTTTACTCACCTTCCAAGAATCTTAATTATCCGTTAGTAATCTGAAAGTTTATATACCTAATAACTCGTAGGTGAATAGAGATGCAGAAAAACAACAAAGCAATGTGTTGAAATGCTATTCAGTTTGCATTATTTCAATTCAAATGTCTAATTTTGAAAACAGTAAGTATTCATGCTCGCCTTATATGTATATGGATGATTTATCAACTTCTGTTATGCATTGTCTGTCACTTAGATACCTAGCTTTTCAGAAGTTCATTAAAAGGTCCCCAAATTCCATAATAATGAGCTATTTAATAAGTCAACTCTATCAAAAGCCTTTCTAAGATCTATAAACAAGCCTATTACTTTATGATTAAGTCAGCGCTAATCAAAAAATAATCTCAAGTCTTTATGAGAGCATCCGTAGTACTCTGATATTTACGGAATCCAAACTGATTTTGAAATAAGATATTATTAGATTCAATGAATTCGCATAAATAACTCTGCCACAGGGTGGGCATGGAACTGCATACCAGGGTCGCAAGCTCACCTAATGACCTTTATCAGTAGCTTATGCACAAATGCCTGGAGAAAGGTTGTTGGTCTCCCATACCAGATGAGGGTTCTCAATGGAGTAGTAGACAGCATTATGTAAATTAACATGATCATTCAACTTAAATGAAGCTTCGTCGGTCCAAATTATTCTGTCCCTGATGTCAATGTCCTCATCGAGTTGTTGCTGTAACCATTCACAAAATTCTATGCGCCTGTCATAATCGTCATCATTCATTTGATGGAGCAAATGAGGTCGCCAAATTTTCAACTTAATGTCCTTCATTATTCTACGTAAACTTGTGCGTGGTATATGCAACTGCAAACTTGCACGAATTGCAGATGTTGATAGCGCATTCTGATAGAAAGTCCTAACATTTTCTTTATTTTTATCGGTATTCACATTCTTAGGGCGCCCACTTCTTTTCTTGTCAGTTACAGAGCCAGACTCGTGAAACTTTTTAGCCAAAGCATGCATTGATTGTCGTGATGGAGAAACGTCATTAGGAAACTCTTGTGCAAATGCTGTAGCTGTTGGATTTCTATCGTGCTTCAACCACTGCTTTACTATAAAAATTCGTTGCTGCAGGATTAATTGTCGTGCCATGCCAATATCGCCAGCAACCATGAAACAAAAATGATACACGAGAAGCTAGTTTAAGGATAAATCGAAGGGTAAACGATATAGCTAAAAATAGCACAAACTCCATTCTGTTAAAAGATATGATGTCTCTAAAAATAGCATCCAATTAGAAGATAAGATGTAAATTTAATTATATTTTGTTTATAAATCATTTCGAATTTTGTTTATTATTAAAACTAGATAAAGCGTCTTATGGCCACTCGGTAAAACGACTTATGGCCACCCCTGTATAGATATCGAAATAATAAAAATATGCAGAATTTGAAGAATAGATAAAGTTAGAGTAATAAAGGGGGAATGTCATTTAATTCTTCTTTCGTGTTATATATATAATATTATAATTTGATTCAAATAATTTTAAATTTGTTAAATAGTATTCTAATAATTTGATAAGGGGATTTAACCTCGAAAATTCATTATAATTATATTTTATTTATTTATTTGTAATAAAATACAAAAGGGTTAATGCAGGTATGTGTCATACACTTATGCATAACCGAATGAAAATACATAACATGAAATAATACAATATTGTTGAGTATGTTAGGGTATATACATGTTATTAAATAAATCACTCAAACAAACTAATTATCTTGTAAATATCGTAATTAATGTGTGTTTACTAGGAATACTAAAAAAATACAATAACAATGCAATTTTAGCCATTGAGTAATGATATAAGAGCTGAGACTTCACTTCAACAATAATTACCAAATCGATTTGTTTTAACGCTTTGATTATTATATTAATATATCGGCCAATCATATTTGACTGTCAACAAATATTGTTCAGCATGTCAGGTAGACTTTGTTCAGTTTTCGGATGCAATAATCGCCAAGCTTCTTGCAGCAAACTTTTCCTAGGCACAAAACTCCGATTCCACTGTTTCCCAAAAGATCTCGAAAGGTAAAGAATTTCATCATATTTACATTAATATTAACAGGCCATTTGGAAAATATATGTTATATACGGAGGACACTGTCCTGTATATTTTTTTAGTTATATCTGAATTTCACAGCATAAAAGTTATTTTTTTTTCATTTAACAAGTAAAATTTTAAAACTGAATGCATTTTAGGATAGAAATTTACACATTTTGAATGTCACACTTGGGATGTATGCTGTCCTTTCTGAAATTTGATAAGATTCCAATAATATGTAGAATGAAATCTTTACTGCAGCAAACCAAACATACAAAAAAATATTAAACAAAATCCATCTAATCTTCAATAGTACCTAGTATGTTCATCATAATAATGAATATAATCCAACCAAAAAAGTGTATGCACTAAAATAAAATAAAAAAGACTTTTATTTGAGTTTATATACCTAAACAAATTATGGCTCTATGATTTTAGAAATATTTTATATTACAGCCGTGTGTATATCTAGATACTAAGGTGTAAATGTTGTGCTATTAAATAGAGAGATACGTCAAAATGGATTACTCATAATGTAGGTAACAGCTAATAGCAATCACGTGCTAGGAACAATAGCTTGCATGCGAAAGAAAGAGAAAATTATATTTTAGGAGTTATTAACCCGTAAGGTGTGTCTGTAATTATAGACCTATGTATGTAGGTACAAAGTTGTTTAAGTCAGCTAACCAGCCAGTCAGAATTTCTGAAAATTCAAGATTGAAATATTATGATTCAAAATATCAGTATGACAACGTTTTATTAGGTACCTATTCAAAACGGAAGTTTCTTATGTCACCACTATAATAATAAAATAAAAAACAGTTTAGTACAAAAATGGCATAAACAAGAAGATAGGAAAAAAATGTTTTATAGGAAATGTATGAATTGGTGGGTAATGAGTGATCAAAGCGCGAAGAAGTACGGAAACAAGGTTTTGTATGAACCAAATTAGCTTTTTGAAATGGTAAAAAGTAAACTATAAACAGGTAAATCAATGCAGACATAAAATTTAAGGTAAGATTAGTAGCTACATGTAGCTCTTTCTAGTAGTTTTGTATTTCCTATCAGATTTTAATTAAAGAATATAATTTCATTTTTGTCTGTACAACTTAGACTACACAGCATGAAAAGATCACTTTTATGTGAGCATTGGTTTACATAATAATCTAAGTTGATTCATTCAAAACCTTGTTTCAGGCTTTGATCATTCATTACCTATCAATTCATACATTTCCTTTAAAAACTTTTTTTTCTATAGTTTTGGATGCTAATTACCTCTATTCTAGATAGTTTATATAATAACTTGGTTTCTAAATTAGTTTCATTATTTAAGTGCCTCCTTTTCTTACTTAATTATAGCTAAATCAATGCTTGTTATTGATGAATATTTTGTATTAAATTATTACTAAAATATAGCAGTTTATTTCATATTAGATAAGATTCCTAAATGTATGTTTGTATTGTAGTTTTTGCCTACTGCATTCACGAACAGAGCTCTCTAAGATAATTAATATCATTTATCATACACTGTCATCCTTTTCTGTTTAATATTTTTCTAATAAATTATAATTGTTTTCAAACATAGAGAACTAAATCCACAGAGGACTTTGTTTTAGTTGCTAACCATTTAATTTATTTGCGCTATTAATCAATAATAATAATAATACCTATTAATAATACGCCTGCTTAGATGAACTTTTTCATATGGAGATTAGTGAAAGACTAAATTTAAATTTTAAATCAAAGTTTGTTTTTATTTATTTTTTTATATTCAGTCTGGACACTTTTAGAACAATTTCATTATCCATCTGAGACTAAGGATGAATCAATAATTTCGCGTGGTTAATTAAAAATCGATTAATATTTCATAGATGTAGCACTGGTATACTGTACCTCTATGGCAAGGAGGGAGACATTTTTGATGCATATAAGATGATTTTGTTTGTCATCCAATTTGCGGTACGCATTGTATTTGAAACTGAGTGGGTTAGACTGGCCAATTAGTATAACCTGAACAATTATATTCTAAAGGCGACGCAAAATATAGAAATTTGGATAATTTGTTTAGATTTTACGTTGGTTGTGTAAATTCGAAACACATTTATTAACTGTGTAGATAACATTTTTTGATTTATCTTGTGACTATAATGTGTTTTTTTAATTATGTAATACCTATCTTTATTTTACAGTTTTTGATAGCATTTAATATATTATCTCTTGATATGATATATACACCACTGGTCAAAAGTTTCGCCGCACCCTAATTTTTTTCACTAATTTTCGCTTTACTGATTCCTGTTTCC
>JAUYWI010097431.1:0-11786 GCA_034780595.1 Parotoplana pacifica | reverse complement strand
TATCAAAAAAGGGCATTTTCAAAGATTATTGGGGGGGCCATGGCCCCCCCTGAAACGAGGTCCCTGTTGTTCCATAATAATACCTATAATTATATCCAATTCCAAGTTAAAAACTGTTATTTCAGCTTTATGTCCATAAAAAAGTGTAAGCTTGTAGATTAATTACCAATTGGTGTCTAACATGAATTACACTAGTGTCCAAACAATTGAAAACAATTGAAACAATTGAAAAGTATTATCAAAATCTAATTTTATATTGTTTATTAGTTTTATTAGTTCATTAGTTTTAGTTCATTTTTTCATTAGTTTTAGTTCATTAGTTCATTAGTTTTAGTTCATTAGTTTTATTAGTTCATAGTTATAATAGTAAGTAGAGTAAGTAGAGTAGTAGAGGCTATTTTTTTAATCCTTAGTTAGGGTTAGTTTTTTTCTGGAATAACTTATTTTCAAGAAAAAATTGACCCCAACTAAGGATTTAAAAAATACCATGTGTGTTGTTTTAAATAGATAGTCCACCGGCATATTATTTTTTGCTGTTATATATAAACATCCATCTCCAAATATTATATTGCCAGTGGGAGCTAATATTTTACAAGTATGTTGAATGTATATAAACACATAAATGTGGTTTTTATAAGGCCATAATTTCTTATTATTTATAATTAGTAGATCCGATAGAGACAATTGACACTGCACTATTTTATATTTTGTTACTTAAAAATTGAACTATTAAAATGACAACTACTATCATTATCTTTAAAACATAATACAAAACTTTGCCCATTTTAAACCTAAAAATCAATGCATTTCGTGTACATTTGTAAATAAAGCTATATATTTTACCTTTTCTTTAAAAATTGCAATTGTTTACATATTTATTAATTTATTAGTTTTATTTTTTTGATTCAATAAAAGAAATTAATGATTTGTATTTTTGAAGAAACATAAAATAAATCTAACTTTTATTATTGTTTTCCTTTCATTAAAATAACCGTTTTTCATTAAAATGTTAACACCCAAAATGTTATCTTATTTAAAAGTGAATGTAATTGATCGATTTTTTTGCAGAAGATTTATTCCATATTTTAAAAACCAACATTTTAAAAATTTATATTTCTTTGTTAATTTTTTACATTTTTCTATAAATGTTATATTGAAAAACTGGTAAACGCTAAAGCAATCTAAATTTGCATATAAATGTTGATTCGCATTAATTGGTCTTTATTAACTTATGGTAAAACAGTTTAATTTATATATAAAACAGAAAAATGCTACTATTCAGTGAATTGTCCAAAAAATGTTGATAAATTAAAGTTTTTTAAAGTTTTAGCCATCACTACTTTGGGACTTTCTTATTACTATAAAGTTACTATTGATTTCTATAGAAATATCCGAATATCTTTTTTATAAAAATAATATAACACCAATAATTCAACGAACTACTAAAATAAACCCTAGGGTTTATTTTAGTAGTTCGTTGAATTATGTATACTGTTCTTCTAAGTAATTTATTAGTCGAATGTTAAAAGTGATTCCTCAACGTTGAAGTAGATATTCTTTTCAAACATTTAGTATCCAATATAAATATGATGAAACAAATTCAATAACAATTGGGAAATGAGTAATGAAAGGATGTCTAGTGTAACAGGTGTTATTCTTGAAATACTTAGAATGTATGGTGATAGAAGCAATTGACCACATACAAGATGGAGTAACAATAGAAAGAGATGATTGAGCAACACGATAGCAGACTCAGAGGACGTACAAAACCTTGTGGATAGCTTAGAAAAACGTGAAGATAAACATAAGAAGACAAAGGTAATGCGAATTTCAAGAAATGGGCAGGATCAAATGAACATCACATAACAATCAACAAGTTGAACAAGTCAAAATCTTGAAATACCTCGGAGCAATTATAACATCGGATGGAAGGTGCAGTATCGTAATCAGCTTAACGATTACAATGGCTAAAACTGGATTTATCAGAAAAAAAGAATTACAACTAGAAACTAAGAAGAAAATCGGGAAGTCCATTATATGGAGTATTGCGCTAAATGGAGCGAACACTTGGACATTGCAAAAAGAGAAGAACAAAATTAAAGCGCTAGAAATGTGGATTTGGAGAAGAATGCAAGAGATCCAACAAATCAAAGAAAACCATAGCAAGTTGGAAACAATAATCGGAAGAAAGAAGATTTGGATTGGACATATAATACGTGGATAGAGAAAGGTCAATGCAATTCTGAAAGGTCGATATATCGGGAAACGTGGAAAACAAAATCAACAAAAAGGATGCTAGAAGGATTCAAACCAAACACCTATGGAGAATTGAAGGACCGGGCAGCTAACTGAGAAGGAAGGAGACAGTGTATGCGAAACAGCATTAAATGAAAATTTCCAGATGGTTATCGAGTATACTTTTTATGATCGATATTTAATAAAAAAAATATCTATTTATACTTTCGATAATTTCTTACATAAAAAACAAATAATGATTAAGTCAATCGGATAAAAAAATTAATTACATTTTTATATTTTTTTAAATAGATTTATCGCTTTTTGTTTTATTCTTTATATTTTTAGGTACTTACATTTCGCTGTGTAGTCCAAGTTTCGGAACAGGCCATTCATCAAATACCTAGGCTGACAATAATTCAAATAAGGCAACTAACTGCACATCAATTTGAAACCTTCTCTTTTGGAACTATCAGTTTTGTCTAAGATTTTAGTTGCATTTAAAAATCTTGGAAAGCACCTGGGGCAATAAGGAAAATGGAAAGCAAATCCAGAAATTCAAGGCAGATTAAATAATAAAAAACCTACCTACTTCAAATTTGGGAAAAATATTAAAATATTTTAATTTTTTATCGACAAATGGATAGATATTTAAATTAACATTTTTTTTTTTTTCAAATTTCAGTACAGATTTTGTCTTGATTTCTTACGAATATCTTTTACAGATTCCAAATACACCAAATAAAGGCACCTATAAAACTAGGAAAGAATGAAAATCTCCAAAAAGTAGGAAGGCAATAAATAAAATAAAGTAGTAACACGATTAATATCTGAACTAAATTCACTGGCCAACTGCAAAGATACAATCTGGTGCACAGAAGAATATTAGAGGTCGCATGTCATTAATCCGCGGAGCCGTACGGCAGAAATTAAATCTCGAATTCCAGAAACTGCGGAGCGGCTTAATGACCTCACAGCACCGTAATTTGGTAAGACTTGACATATGAAAAGTATTTTATTTTATCATTCTTGTCGTACCGTACCGCACTGGTGGGTCTTAAATAGCCTAATTGTTCAGCGATTGCAAAGTAGTATTACTATTTATACATAAAAATCAGAAATATAGAAATTTAGTCACCACAATATATTTGCATTTACTCAAAGTAGACACACATTGAGCACGTTTGCTAATACTTGATGGCATTTACTGTGGCCTTAATGGCATTGTAAATCTCCTGGCCGCTGGGCACGATTTGAGACACGGGAGCGATGAATCCGCCACCTCCACGGTTCCTACCCGGTCTCAGTTCAAAGGTGTACGTGTACTTGACACCCATCTTCTGTTTCACCCAGTCGTAGGAACCACCGGCAGCTGCATAGAGTAGATTGGGAGGAGAGCCGACCTCAAATCGAATACCATTAGTCCGATAGAGGGCATCGTTTCCGATTCTAGCCACTCGCATTATTTCGTCATTGTCTGCAGGAGGGGTTCGGGTGAATCCATATGGAGTCAGCCACAATTGGGAATAGGTATGGGTGGAGAAATAAAGCTTAGTCCGGGACTTAATGCTTATAATGTGGTCTCGCAGATTTTGAGTTTCAGGCTCTGAGAATGCTTTGTGGCCATGGTAGAGATCGCTGCAGGGATTGGAGCTGGTGCTGGTACCCCCAAATGCCGAATCGAAGTTGCGGTTGGGATCGGCACCATAGCACCATCCATAGGGTTTCCTAGTCTTCCGCCACAATCGTGTGCTTCTAGACTGGAAGGTGTAGTCGTAGCCATCGGGATTCACCACGGGCAAGAATTGGAATTCGAACGTATTCAGCAGTTTGGTGGCTTCGGACTCGCCGGATTTGTAGTCCTTGACAAGCTGATTGAGGACCCAAATGATGGTGGCTGGCGCGAGCCACTCTCGGGCGTGGATGCCCGCGTCGATAAAAATGATGGGCTTGTTGGCTCCTGTGGCAAGTCGGATGATCTTCATTGAACGTCCTTCGTAAGACTTGCCAATTGATTGTACAGTGCAAAAGCTGAAAAACATAGACATCAGATAGAGAATACAGACATCAATTACTTAATTTTGTTAGAAGGGCTGAAGAAAATTGCTGTGTATCTTCTCTTAAACGGAATAGAAAAAATATGGAAAAAAACATTTTTCGTTGTGATATGTACAAAGCTTGGTCGCCTCAAGAATTCTGTGACGCTTAATTAGTTTTTTTAAAGCTAACTGTGAACAATCCTTAAGCCTACAATTTGTTTCTGAGAATTTAAAAATTTTTCTACAATATCTTTCATAATTTAAAAATTACATAAACTTTCATTGGAGGCATAATAAAACACTTGGTAAAATGTCTTTTGAAAAAGTATATAGAAAAATGCTGCATCAATCTTGCATTTGAAATTTTGAAATGTTATAAAAAGTCGTAAAGAAAAAGTTGTCTAGATAATCGCTTTCTGTAACATCGATTATTTTTCTAACTACGACCATTTTTAATACCTTTTGCGCCTGTTACACAAGGTTTTAGAAGGTGACTAAAACAAATTTAGCTTTCTTACGACTTTTGGAGTTCATACTTCCTGGGAATTGTCTGTGCCAAAATATAATGATAGAATATTTAAAACAAATCTAAATGGGACTTGAGCTATGAGCTGATGTCAAAATACTTCAAATTCGGTGTGTAGGTCCACTAGGCGCTCAGTAGCACAAATGTGAAAATATTTTCCAAAATTTACTGAATATTGATTTTTCGGTTAAGTACTTTGAGTGCCTAGTGGACTTATCACTAAATTTGAAGTCAACCGAAAAAACTTTAATTTTTGGATCTGATTACGTCATCGGCCCCTTGCTCGACGCCACATTGATTTTTTTAAATATTCTCTCAATGAATCTTTCCAGGGACTTGGGTACCTTTGACATCCAAAACTCTTAGAGGGAGGCAATAAAATATATTGCCTTCCTCCGTAGAGGGCAGATGAACTTTAAGGTCCTTTTGTCAATTTAGCCTCTAACATACTGATGCCCAGACTGCAGACGCTCATTTTGTGGTTGAACCAATTCAATATATTATTCGTCATAGAGATGATTCTACAACCAAACTCTAGGGGGATTTTTTATTTTCTACGACGTCATACAATGTCTTTCTGTGTTAGTTATTCTCTGAATACCTTGAGCAAGATCGCTGAAGGTTGCTCAGCCACATGATGATCTCTGAATGCCTGGCATAAGTGCCAACGACTGAGGTTGCGTAGGAGGATCGAAACATGTTCCTCATCTTAGCAATTCTGTTGGAAGCGGCCTCCTGATCCATGGCAGCCGTTACATCATCCAACAAAACCTCCACTGGCAAGGCAAGACTTTCCAACTTCTCTTCAATTTCCTTGTGATTGACGTCTGTCACGTGGATATCCGTGGGCCCTGCTGTATCTGGTCCGGACCACATGTCGATTCCCAGCTTCTCAGCCAGTTGGTTGAGGTCTTCCACCTGGTCATCAGTGGTCAGTTGCACCCTCCAGACCTGGTCAATATCAGCTACACAACAACAACAAATGAGGCTCAAAATGCCGAGAACGCTCACCTGGGTTCTCATTTTGACTATGAAATCTTCGATTAGACAATTATGTTGCTATTTATATTTGGTGTTTACTTAATTGACCTTTTCCTCAATGGATTACGTGGTAATTTTAAAATAATCTATCGATAAACGTTTCTGAGACAAACCCAAAAAGAGTTTAATTGAATCTTTGAAGTATTAGAGTTCATTAATTAATGTCAGGTGTCAGATTCGCACGTCAAAGTTTTACTTTCTTTTAATTGATATAATCGCCCTCCTCTTTTTTTATTTTATCTACATACATAAATGTCAGTCAAAAAAGGTTTTCAATTTTATCTTGAAGTAAGTAAAATGGAAAAAGTAGGTACTGGTTGTGGGGTCTTATTTAAATACCGAATTATTGTGTTCCAAGAAGCCACCTTTTCTTCGATAATTAATTTTGTACATGGTATTCATTCGACTTACATATAAATGACTTTTTTTTCAAACAGCATGAATGTTTCTATATTTGTTAAAAACATTTTAAGATTAACTCAGTGACATATTAAAACAAGTGACTAACTGTCAGCTCAAGGTTTTGTGTGCCATTAAGTTTAGGATAGTTTTTAATGGCCAATAATTCATATGGTCAAAAGTTGCAAATAGGGATCTTGCAAGAAAATTATAGTGGAAAGCCACACTGTAAAATTAAAAGAGAGTTTGTTTCCGAGAGCTTTCGCTCTACACAGAGCATATTCATGTAAACTGATACATAAGTGGTTTAATTAAACAATATATACGCACATAGCCTCTTTTTTAATTATATCTATTAATCTTATTGCTTTAACTCGTCTGTACTAACTTGTATTTAAATTATAGCTATTCGTTATCAGTTTATGTCATAATGTCCCTGATTATGCTCTGTGTAGAGCGAAAGCTAGGAAATCACCTCTTTTTAATTTGACAGGGTGGCTTTTCACTATAATAATTCATATACGGAACAAATTGCTTTAATATTTGAAACATTGATTTGAACTTTTAAGAGAAACATCGGATGTCCTTTGGTTTGGACCGGTCAAAGGGCGGGTTTCTTATCCACTGAGCTATCCAGGCTGCTGGTGAATGTGAGCGCACAGTTGTTCTTATAAATTACTCACTGTTAGTCGAGAACATAGTATTGGGAACAGAAGCTCGGCTCAAACTAAGGATTGGTGTTCCTACAACTGGGAACACAATTTCTTTATCAATTTCAATAGACTAGAGCCGTATAATATTGGGATTTTTTATATTCAATAATTCAAATATTTTTAACACCTTTCAATTCTAGGTACATCTATTAGGTCTCCTCGAAATGGCCGGCCTATATGGTAGGGCTAACAGTTTTGACATAAAATTCTAAATTTATGATAGATATGAATGCCATATTTTAGGGTCATATCACCTATATTTCAAACAAAAACAATTTGTGTAATTACTTATTTTTGTTGCTGAGATATTTAATATTATTGATTATTTGATAGTGTATATATTTTAGCCACAATTATAGATGATTTCAACATTTTTTGTTTGACTTTAATGATATAATTCTAAAATATACGGCATTCAAATCTATTTTAAATTTTAAACCAAACGATATAAGTCAAATTCAAGGAAACCTATTTGAAATGAAGCTAAAATAGAATTTGAATCACTAAATGTTAAAAGTTCATATTAATGTTTATGTAGTATTAACCCATTTGAAATTGATGTTTTCGGTCCATTGAGCAGGTCACATAACCTATGACCTTGACATTTTAGAAATATGTTTCTATGTTGTTAATATAGTTCGTAAAAAATCCGCTTGGGTACAAGAAATAAGAGTTTATGGTGACTGAAAATCCATTACGTATACCAATTGTAATAATGGCTGCGTCTTAGAGATATCGAACTTAATCATAATTTTAATAAAAATAACACAAAATATTTTACGAAAACCTCTTTCTTCCCGTTAACATAGGACTACGCCGACTTGTACCATCATCGGAAGTCAGAAGACAAGTATAAATGTGAAGTGAATCGAAGCAATTTCTACAACTGACATTCTTAGCATTAGTTAGGTGACTTAGTCAAAACTTAGTTTTCAAATATGTACTATAAAAGCACCTAACTTTGTCAAAAATTATATGACCTTATTAGGCTTTAAAAATAGCACCTGCTCCATTAGTTTTTTTTTCTTTTGGATATAGTAGCTTTGATCATAGATATGGCTAAAATAATTCAATAGGTATATCGATTTCTTTTTAGTCTAGTTCAGAAAAATTTACCAATCCTGTCCTTCTCGTGTTAAAAAATGCTTGTGATAAATTTTAATCTATGATTTTAAATACTCAACTTTTCATTCTGTGGTATTTTTCTGTAAACATATTGACTTTTAATTAATAATGCAAATTAACAAACATCGTAATTTTTTGTTAGATTTAAACACTTATTTATATTTTTCAAAAGAGATAATTGTCAAACAATTACTTCAAGTTGTTAGCTATAGGAAATTGCACATAAATGTTTTTTTTATTAACATGGCTTACTACTTTTTTTTAAATATAGCAAAAGGTGCCTTAAAATAAACTATCTATATTAAATAAATAGAATAAAATATAGAAAAATAACTGATTAAATTATTGAGAACACTAAATCGTTGTCAAGTAGTACCTAAATTTTATTTTATTTAGTTTTAATCTGTTACAGTTAAATTGAAGCATAAAATAAATACATAGTTTTATCGAGTAATCTAGCTGAAAACCGGAAGGTATATACTCTTACAATATGCTATAAAAAATGCTTACAAAATGCTATAATGCTAATTCAATATGAAATTTCTATACAAAATTTGTTTGAAAATTTTGAGAATGCTACGGCTTTCAACTAATATCATTAATTTTCTTTAAATAGTAACTTTTGATAAAATGTGAGATATCACTAATTAAAATATATAGAAATGTGCTGCAACCACCACTTTTGTGAGATATTTTTCCGCCACAGCCCCTTATTTGCATAATTACACCCCTAATAGATCATTATTAAAATTGCTTAAAGTACAATTCTTCAATTAATTTTCTATAGGTCGCAATAAACCCTACCATATTTTAAACACCTTTCCTCTGACAGTCACTTTGGTATAAAAGTGAACCTTAAGCTACTACATAGTTATGCAAATTTGTTTTAATGCGCTTTTGTTTTGTTTGTTTGCATTTAGATACTTTTGATTTCATAGAGTGTAAACTGCGAACTTGCATTCTCAATTTCTTGGTTTTCTATCAATTTGATGGGATTTTCCATTTGGAAGTAAAATTTAGATTATTTCTGAGGCAACAGTTCTCTGCAAGCTGATCAATGGACAACACAGCGATATCTGCAACAGGTGAAAGAACATTTTAAAGCAAGACTATTATAAAATATGGCTACGAAATCAAATGAGTCAGGAGCGATTTAACAACTTGGCAATTCCTCATGGGCACCAGGACCGGTCATCTAAGATATCTCTAAATCTGTTGCACAACAATTTGCTAATTGTAATGACAAAAGGCGGAAATGTTTTGATCACTTTGTCTAAATGTATTCTGTACTCGTTAATTGTTGTTCGTACATTAAATCGTGTTAAAAAAATAACACATTATATCTATTTTATGCACACTTTAGGTAAATAAATATGTCATTAATTAAATAGATTTGTTTCCTGTTATATACGCGGTCTCTGAGTCCCCCTTGTTCAATACATTTAGTAATCGTCTTTCCAGATCTCATAGCAATGCTGGAACCATTCCAACTCATGATGTTTGAGCTTCTGATTTATGGCCCTTGCTTGGCCAGAAAACTCTTCTTTGATTTTTGGAAACACTCAGAAACATTCTTAACTTCGAGAAATTGTGTAATAAAACCTGCGAAGTGACTGGAAGCATCGTCAAGGTGAATGCTGATTTTCTAGTGAGTATGTCTTTCTTTCATTTATCCAATGATCGGATTAAGTATAAAGTCTCTGTAATAAGTTGCATTCATGTTCTGACCTTCTGACAAGACATCAGTCAACTCAATACCACTTCTATTAATGAAATTCGTAAACATTTTCCGGGATCTGAAAGGCGATTGTGCAACTTGTGGTCGTTCATCATCATCAGCCAGCCAAACCATTTTCTTTCGTTTGTTGTCTGTTTGATGGAACATGAACCAACTCTCATCACCAGTAATCAACACATGACGGCGATTTCTAATGTCTGAAAGCAAATCTTGAGAATTAAGAACCCTCCTTTCTTTCTCTAAAGCACTCGATATGCGAGGAACTTTGACGCACAATTTCATATTTTTAGCTCTGTTGTGAGGACCCGATGAACTGATGACTTTGGAATACCAAGTTCTGTTTCTCTTATTATCGATCGTCAGTCTTGATTAATTATTTCAAGAAATTTTGTTGCAATTTCCTGCCCTCCAGCTAATTTTGGACGTCCAGTTCTGTGCCATTTGGTCACCGTTACATATCGAGGGCATCATGCAACAAAGAGCTAACTCTTAAACAGACAGTTCCAAAACCTTTAGAAGTGGAAGAATATTTCTTCTAGGATAATTTAACCTTGCTTGGTAAATTCTATTTTAATTTTATCAGGAAGGCCATCTTTTCGCTTACTACGATTTTCAATGATCATATTGTGAGGGGTGTCTTAAAAGTAACGAGACATGCTAAACTTTTTGTTGGTTTGAAATTTTCATTGATATTCACGTTGTTAGATGTCTATGTGGTAGGGAAATTATGCATTAGATTTGGGATATAGACATGAATTTTTATAAATCGATAAACAATTACTGCTCTCTATAGTTAGATATTCAAATTTTACACTTTAGACTCCCCTAGAATTTCATAGTTCCAGTGGATGGATTCATCTGAGATTTGGAACACAAAGTACCTACCTTAGAAATAATCATCAACATTATCAAAAATTATTAATCAAAAAGGATAGCTTCATCATGTTTGTCTGATTTGCAATAAATTTGGTAACACAAAACCATAAATATGCTTTGAAAGAATTATTGATTATTGATTTTTTGGGTCTTAAAATGATACATTTTTTGACAAAATCACTGATGTCTTGACATAAATTTAATTTCAGACAAATAACTGGATATGGTCCAAGATGGAAAATTAGGAAATGTACTCGAAGAAAAGAAGATATTCAAAATCAACATCCTGAGACTATGCGGAACACGATGGAAAGGATCTGGAGAGTTCGTTAACAAAGGTTACCGATTCATCTATTCAGAAGCAAAACCGACCAACATAGCATAATACAAGTATACATGCCAACATCAGACCACGACAGAAGAACTGAAATAAAGGACAAAAATAGAATTCTGCTAACAAAAAAGGATGTATCTTGAATCGGTGGAAGACATACATAGCAGAACTCTACAACAAAACGAATAAACCTGCGCAAGACGATCTTCAACTAGAAGAAGAAGAAACTGTCAATGACGACTTCAGAGGAACATCAGTATTACATTGTGAAGTTGAAGAAGCTATTAACATATGAAGACAAAAAACAGAAAGAACGGATGGAATACCAGCAGAACTACCTAAATCTCTCAACTCAAAAACAATGACAATTCTCACCGATATCTGCAATTCAAAGTACGATCAAGGAAAGTGGCCAGAATATTTCTACAAAACAAGTATGGTACCACTAAAGAAGAAACCAAATGCAGTAGACTGCGCAGACTGCAGAACAATTAGCATGATATCACATGCATCAAAAATATTGCTTAGAATACTAACTAGAAGATTGAAAGCAAAAGCAAATATATACATTGGACAAAGTCAATTTGTATTTAGACGTGGATGTGGCACTAGGGAAGCAATAGGAACAATGAGAAAAATCATCGAAAGAAACCTTGCATATGATAATGGACTACATATGCTTCATCGACTTTGAGAAGGCATTTGACAGGGTAAATTGGAAAAAACTCATGGACACACTCAAACAATTAGGAATTGACTG
>JAUYWI010097420.1:0-11786 GCA_034780595.1 Parotoplana pacifica | reverse complement strand
TACGTATGTAGGTAATATTATCTATTTTTAGCCTCAGTTAAGCCTGGTAGTAACTAATACCGCTTGTGAAACTCACCCTAATGTACAGTTAAATAATTTGATTTTTGCATTGTTTTTTTGTTGTGTTTGCTACTGAATACCTAAATTGATAATAAAATAAGATTTTATTACTTTTCCCGCACTCAGCAATGCTAATTTTGATAAGAAAAGTCTCTTTCGAAACAATTAGTGTAGAGAATGCTGTTAATCATTTATACAGTCTATAAGATCAATAAATTGATTTTACAGTAAGTCATTGCTATTTTTCCAAAGTGCAATGCAAAGTACATATTAGCTTTATTTGGTGTAATTTATTTTTTAAATATTATGCCTAAGATACCTCCAATATATCGTTGTATGTTTACTTTCTTCCCTAGGCTTTGGTTCCTTTACGGGCTGATGCTAGATTTTATGGCCCTCAGTTGCCAGTAGAAGCATTTCAAGTTCGCGATAAGATTAGAGGTAGGTAGATTAGTAGCTAATTTATTTGCTAACTAGTGCTTCCACTATTTCTGTGAATGTTCCCCTGTCCTAAGTTTGCCATTTATGTTGTAGCTGTTGTAGTTCAGGTGGACGCACCGACCAGTCGTCTCTACATCTCGATGAAACCGACACAGTTGCCGGAGTTCCGCAAAGATGTAAAGCTTGTAAGTCTTCAGTTTTGGTGAATATTTGATATGATATACAGGATGGGCCATAATTCACCGTCCAAAATTAAAATATCAACATTATTTAACAATTAATATATTAACTGACAAATTTAATTACTTAATGTGTGCATAATTAATTAACTAGGTAAGTTCACGAATGTATTTCATTGTTCTATATTTTCAAAATGTTTACCCTTCCCCCTCATTGAGACCGGCAGTCATACGATCCTGTAGGGAGCCGATAATATCACGACAGAGTTTATTAAATGTTTCGAATGCTGTTGTTATTTTCAATTGTTCAATAATGCTTTCGTTTTGAACACTCAAATTTTGATAATGCCCCAGACAGCGTAATCCATTGGCGACAGATCTGGGCTTCGTGGTGGCCATTCAACAGTTCCCCTCCTACCAATCCACACACCTGGAAATTCAGCGTCCAATCTGTCTCACACCTTTCTTGAATAGTGAGGCGGTGTCCCATCCTGTTGAAACCAGTAGTGATTATTGCGAAGTAGCGGTTGGATACCAGGTATGGCAAACGTTTCTAGCATTTCCAGATAACTTTCTCCAGTAACGGTATTGGTAAAAAAAAGTAGGGGCCGATATCTGAGTGGGCTGCCCAGACCATAACACTGGGCTGTTAACTGATTTCTCAAACACCTCATGTGGACTATTATCAGAGTAATAGACACAATTATGGCGATTCATTTGACCACTGATTTTGAATATGGTATTCATAGACATCATAGAATTCATAGACATAATTAATACATAGAATTGATCTTTTGATTTTCGACGGTGAATTATGAATTCTTGGTTGATGCAAAAAAATATTGATGAACATCAATATTTAAATGAAGAGAATTACAAACCTAAAATAGAATAATTGTAGCTTCACATTTATTTACAGAAATTGTACTGAATTTATAGAGGGCTCAAGAGTCTCCCAACAAATTTAAACGAAATTATTTTTGAGTCCTCAAAATTAAGCAAAATTCCATCCACTCTTTCTTCTATAAATTAATGTGGAATTCCAATTCTATTTATAAGTTTGTAATTCTCATCATTCAAATGAGTGTTTTCAATAAAAGATAAAATAAATTATATTTGCAGAAAGCAGTGTCCTTGGTTTTCAGTTATCGAACTATTAAATAATTAGGTAATTCAAGAAATACGACAATTAATAAATACAAAACTACATACAAACTTCTACAGGGCTACGAAAAATTAATTCACTAATAGCATCACCTAATTTTATTAACATCAGTCGCTATTTAACGCCCGCCGCAACCTCGTTTGCAAAATTCCTTTCGAATAAAACACTTTCGTTTGACATCTTCTCCAGATTCCATTCTTGTGCATATGCTGCTATAATTGCCGCCAGTCCTTTATTACCCCGCTTAATTCTCCACAGGTGTTAATACCTTTCATTTCTTTTATACAAAAACAATTTTGTGTTTAGCTAAATACGAATACTGAAAAAAATGATGCTTTTCATATAATTAGTTTTTTTAAACGTTTATTTACAGTTTAATAATAGACTGCATAATGCAATATTCAATTGTTCATTTCACAATAAGTTAGTTTTTATTCTATACTAACGTAGCACATTTCAATATGCCTAAAGTGCATTTAATTATAATCGTTTATAAGTTGTGCTAAGCTCGGGGCAGTCTCGATGAATATTAATTTCTATTGGACAATACAAAATGCTGTATATTGCCATACAAAACGCTATAAACAGCAATTTTTTAAAAGTAAGAAGATTTTTGAAAAAATAAGCCCTTCATTACCACCGCCATAAAATGAGACCAATCTCAGAAAAATCTGATTTGAATAAGCTCAATCACGGACACATGCATACTCACCGCGCATTTATATATAAATCCATACATACTTCAGACCAAAACATTCATTTCCGATATATTTGATTTGGGATTCACTTTAAAACTTTTTAAAACCTCCTCCGGAAACCAATAGCTATCAAGAATATGTACCTGTTTTATTATTAACAATTGAAAGATATTAACAATTTTGACAGATAAATAGATAATACATTAACAATCCATTTAGTTCAGGTACAATAATATTTTTAGGAAGAGTTCTTTCCTAAATCAAAACAACTGAAATGCTCTGTAGAGTGATAAAGTAATGTAACCATCACTGGATTGGGCCGTATTACAGAAGTGATCCTAAGTAATAACAATTTGCTTAGTTTAGTTAGTCAACGATTACAAAAGCAACACTAATTTGGTCGACGTAAGTAGGTCATATCTATGATAAATTAGATTTAGTTTGTGATTACAGAGGCGATTCTAATTAGTCACAGCCTAAATTATTAATAAACTTCTAGTCGAGGCTTGTCTAACTATTCATTTTCATTAAATTTATTAATACTCGATGATATCCATAATATAGAAAATACTCACCAGGATTTAATTGATCAAAATATACTTTGAGACGTAACCAATCTGTTTGAATTTGTGATAGTAGAATTTAAGAATGGTAGCTAAAACCTATGTAGATTGCAGTATGTTACAAAAACAAGCTTGAATGACCAACTCAGAAGTAGGCAAAATAATGTCGTGTCAGTAGAGCACCAATTACTGTGTGCCCTAGATAAAAGTTTTGCTAGTTGACAATTTAGGCTACTTATCCGGCTTTTTACGAGTATCTCCAAGTGTATATGTAACTAATGCAGGCGTAGGTAGGTGCTTAGCCATTTCGATACCAACGCTAGGGCCGATCTATATGCTGTGCTAATTGAAATGAATTAGCTGCAAAAATAAGGAGATAATTTGACTTAAAAATTCTAATAATCTTTTCTTCCTTATCCCAATTATCGCTTCTTGCTTTCTTTTCTAATAAAATACGGCTCTAAGATTACTACAGTATGAGCTGATAGCTTGATCACAAAAATTAATAGTTTTATATGAAAAAGCATTGATCTATGATTTTGATCATAAACTAT
Organism: Parotoplana pacifica; assembly: GCA_034780595.1. Taxonomy (NCBI): domain Eukaryota; kingdom Metazoa; phylum Platyhelminthes; order Proseriata; family Otoplanidae; genus Parotoplana; species Parotoplana pacifica. The sequence goes on along the minus strand of JAUYWI010097420.1, from coordinate 8,126 downwards.
TGTTTAATGTAGGTTAATTCAACAACTGAAAATTTTTGTCACGACTAAGCAGAGGCTGACGAATTAGACACGAGATTAGTTAGTAGCGTGTCTAAATTAGTATTGCTTCTGTAATACGGCTCATTATGTATGCCTGTCAATAAGTTTCGTATGCTATGTAAGAAGCAAACAGTAATGAGATTGTAAACCTTGCTCATATTTCTACTATCAAATCAAATCAAAATTAGGTTCATTTTGTAATGACAAAAGGAAAGAATCGCTGTATTTTAGACCATAATCATACAGGGATGAGAACAGTTAACAAAATTATTGGCGCATCTAATTATGCAGGGCCCTGGGACCTCATTACCTTTCATAAAGGGCCCTGAATTTGATAAATCCTAAAACACAAACAAACCCCAGATTTAGTAAATCGCATAGAATAGAAAATTGTCCTTTCATATGGAACCCTAAATTTGATAAAACTAAACATCAAACAAATTAAAATGAGTGATTATGACGATTTTCAATTGATTATTTTGACTTTGACTGATCAAACCATAATAAAATTTATTTCAAAGCCATTTTACTACGTTACCCACCAACTTATTGACCGGCCCTTGTAAAAAAATATACTTTGTCAGTGTATAACATCTATTGTATATCATGACTATCAAATTTATTCCAATAAAAAAATGAAACCTAGATATTCAAAATATTTTATTTGCATCAATGGATAATCGACTTTCTTTCACCCAGTTTTTTTTTAGAAATCCGGAAATGTCCATTTATATTAGAAAAATACATCAGGCACGACTCCATACAACTAATTCCAAATAACACACCATCAATTAAAAAAGGTTTCACGGAAAACACAAATTACCTGTCGACAAAATAAAAGATGCAGCTTTATTCGAATTAGACAAAACCTAATTATCGGATGAATTATGGAATAGCTTTCTTTTCAGTTTTACAATGCGCACATAATTATGTAAAGATTAGCTAGCCGCAATCATTTCGTGCTAGGGTTAATTATAGAACAACATTTGGTAATTATTAGAAATACATAATGCGTGTGAAATATGGCTGGCTACATATTCATTCAAATTCATACAAATTCATTCAACAAAATTAGTTGGCGAACAAAATATAGCTGAAATTTAGGAATGTCAAAAACTAATATACCATGGCTGTTTTCTGTTTAAAAAATCTTTTTTTCTATCAAATAGTCAAAATCAGTCAGACCAAAATGTTGACAGTTTTATACAAGTGTCAAAGATTTATAATATAAAGGTTGTAACTGTGAATATTTTATTCATTGGTCGTATACTTTCATTAAGACATTTTTAAACTATAGATAGCCTACAAATAATACCACCTGAAGGGATACAATTTGTACCATAACCACAACCCCTTTCAAAAGTAACTGTAACAGTATAAAAAAGTGAATAAAAGTCAGCAATATATTGTTTCCTAACGAATTCCACAAATATTTTATGGATCAATATTTTTTAATGAAATTTTCTCCATTGTTTAGGCAGATGGCAAGTCCGAGGTAGATAGTTTAATATAAAATTCATTCTTGCTCTAATGTTACAGGGAATCTTCGGTCAATGCTTGCAGATAGTAGTATATTTTAAAAAAATACTTTCGCTTTTCTAAATTCTACTGAGTTCTCTGGAAATATTTTTTAATAAGCATGATAAATATTCTACCAATTCACACAATACAAAAAATATCTTAAAAAATCATATACATATATAGTAGCTTACAATTTCAATTTAGGCTGATGAGATATATGTAACACTTAGCAAAATTTATTTCACAGAAAAATGAAAAGCCTCACTGGAATATTTGAGAAAGTTACACCAAAAGTTGAAAGTGTCCACCATTTTCTGCCACCACAGCTTCCAGTCGGTTAAGCAAATTGTCTATGGCTGCTATTGTTGTTTCACGAGGAATGTTCGTTGTCGCTCCCTGAGAATATCATGTGGTCGGACGAATGCCACTTCTACATGAATGGTGTAATCAACACCAAAAACTGCGTGATTTGGTCTGCTGATAATCCAAGAGCACAACATGCAGTGCCTCTCCATTCAGACAAGGTGACCGTGTGAATGGGTGTATCCAAACATAGTGTTATTTAACGGTTCTTGTTCCAGGAAACCGTTACTGGAGAACGGTATCTCGCCATGATAAATGATTACCTTCTTCCCGCATTAAGGAGAGCTGACAAAGTTCTTTCCACTATCTCCGTGCAGGATGGAGCCCCGCTCACATCTTTAGTGGTGTTAAACAAGTCTTGTTCGCGTTATCAGCCGACACTTTCCCAACTTTTGGCCTCCACGTTCCCCAGACCTCAATCCTTGTGATTACTGGGCTCTGGGGTGACCTTCAAGCAGCAGTTTATCATCGGCATCCACCGAACACCAATGAACAGTTGGTTGTTCGTATCAGGGAAGCGACAGCGAACGTTCCTCGTGAAACAACAACAGCAGCCATAGACAATTTGCTTAACCGACTGGAAGCTGTGGTGGCAGAAAATGGTGGACACTTTCAACATTTGGTGTAACTTTCTCAAATATTCCAGTGAGGCTTTTCATTTTTCTGTGAAATAAATTGTGCTAAGCTACTAAATAAACACCCTCTATATATTGTAAATACTGCAAATATTTCAGAATGTAATATTTTATCGTTTTTAGTGCAATTATAAGGACCACAAAAAATTAAGATATCTATGTTATTCTTTTATATGTGGTTACCAATAATTGTGTGTAGTATGGAACTTTATCGTTTATAGTACAGATATAAAAAATTGAATAATATAGCTTCCACGAATTTTTAAAAGAAAACATTGTCGGGTAATTCCATGGCAGAGAGACAAATTTATGAAATTTATAAAATAATAATAATCCTGTGACTTTAGGCCTATGTTATGCAAAAGGTTGTGTAGATTCTGAATCTGATACAGATTTTAACTTCAGATTAATAGTTTTAACACTATTCAAGTTCAAAGTACGTAACATAAAATTTAACATATTTTCCACAGTAGTAAATAATATACATACTTTATGAATTCATCTGTTATGATAACAATGTTTATTTATATTAATCATTTCCATGAAAATTCATACAACTTTTACTGCTATACAAAATCCGTAACCAAAAAAAACAATATTTTTTGCTAACATATACATGAAATATACAAATGAGTTGAAAATTTCAATTTTCTAAATTAAGTTTATGACTATTATGTATATGACATTAATTAATAAAAGGTAAATCAGAAGTATGTTTAATTATGGTTACAGACTTACATGGTTACAGACTTACTTGTCAGTTATGGACTTACACATTAATTAGAAAAAAAAAATGGTCTTTCAATAAAACTTTATTTCAATAAAATTGTAAATAACTGATGTACAAATTAACACAATTTTATGGGGAAAAAATTACCTGTAGCCAATTCAAATATATGATGTGATTCTACTAAAATTAAAGTATTTAAAGCATTATCTTTTTAGAATGTTTCACAGTATACATAGGTATTAAAAATAATTTTATACATATCTACATATTTTGTATATTTTCAGATCATTTAAAATATCAATGCCTTTAGCAAGTAAAGAAAAGGCTGCAACATATAGAGCCAAACTGAAAGAAAATCCTATAAAATTGTAAATTGTTAAAAAGAAGGACAGGGAAAGGAAAATGAAACAAAGAGAAAAGCAATGATAGATTCTCAGAAGAAAGAAGATAAAATAAAGAACTGTGAGTATATAAGGAAACACAGAATGAAAACAAAATTACAAGCTCCAAATGTCATTAATGACTCAGCTGTAGAGCTCACACCTCAGACCATTGGTAAGGCCAAGAAGAAAGCTCCAAAATCACCAACTAAAAGCAAAATGGTCATCAATTGTTTGGCTAAGGAAGCAGGACTTGTTAATAATACACAGGTAACCAAGCCTGAATAAGCTGAAATTAATCTTTGTGTGAATGAATTCTACTTAAATGCATCATGGATGTGTCCTTGTAAAAGAAAATAGTGTTCAGAAAACCTTACAGAAGCAGTACATGATGACAACATTAAAAGAAGCTCATGCTATATATGAAATGGAAAAAATGAAAATCCTATTAGCTGTGAGTTAAGACCAGCACAAGTATTTCTACAAAGAAACATTCTAGAAACTCGCTGTCTTTGCAAGTATCATAAAAATGTCAGGTTACTTTTAGTGTCTAAGCCAAAATCAGGTAAACATCTCAACATTTTTTCATGAGGTTATAGCTCAGATTGTCTGTAATCAGTTGAAAACACAGTACTGTGTTCTCAACTGATTACACAGTTACTTAACTGTCAAATTTGTTAGGCATGTATATGGTGACATATACAAATGGCCTGAAAATGATGATATTGATGAAGGTGTACCATTTTCTGATATTTTTTCCATATTGCCAGAACCTCAAATGGACAGGCGTAGCTTGCTCACATTTCATTGACAATACTCCTCTGCTTTTATATCAATTTTTCATTAGTACAATTATTTCATTGCCTTTTTCCTGCAATAATGTATTATTTTATGTATCTGTAAGCATATTTTATTGTTCTTAATATTGATTTGGCATATATTATAATAAAATTTGTTTACAAACAATTCATATTTCATTATCCTTGTTTGTTCTGTTGATTTAGATATATTGCAGAGTGAAATGTTTGAAAAAGATCAACAAATTGTTTTATAGATGAAAAATCTAAGATAAATACAAGCCTAGTGTAATACAAACTAGACTAAGTTTCAATTTTAACCTGTGCCATAAAATATTTCACTAGTGTAAATCCGTAACCAGACAATGTAAGTCCGTAACTGAAAATAGTTCTTCATTCTTATTTCTATACTATTAAAAGTAAATAAGTATAAAGCTTAACTAAATTTACAAGAAATTACATTTATGAAATTGTATATGAACATACATAAAAAGCAGTAACTTTGATTTAGGTACCTTATCTTTTCCTAAAGGAAGCCAAATTAACTATGACTTTAACAGTTAAATGAACAAGGCACTAACTATATTTTAAAATACCAAAATAATAATAATAAGTTAGGATATGGCTATAATAATAGAATATATATTTTAAAAATTTCTGAATAGTCAGTCCGTAACCATGGAATTACCCTGTCATAAATGCTTGAGTAGGAAATTCAAATATTAAAATTATTTAATTTAGCCAAATTCAAAGAACGGTCTACCTTTTGGCATATTTAAAAAAATAGACTGCCAGAGAATTAAGCAGACTTTTGAAATACGAAATACACCCAAGAACTCTTTAATGTACTACTACATGCAAGCAAGCATTGACCGCAGATTCTCTTTAAGCAAGCATTTGTAGTCTAATGAGAAATGACAATCCAAATTCAATTCATAGAAGACTGTAATAAACTAGGAGATAGCTGTTTGCCTAGGTCAGTTGACTGATCTGAAGTACTCGAACAAAACTAAGAGTACATACCTACACAGTCGTAGTGCCCCCAACGAGTTCACTGACTTGCTCGCAAATGATGAGGTTAGATAAAATAAGTAAACAAAACATCAAATTCGCCTAAGTAATTAGTCTGAAAAAAGACTTGTCCAGAAATGGAATAATTCATAACTGTTCATAACACATACATATAACAACACCTGCTCTTATTTGTTATCAGTTTAATTTGAATCTACTAAATGTTTAGAAAATATTTGATTAATTGCCAAACCGTACTTCAATAATTAGCCCCTTATATCAACCCTCTCACCTAAACGATATTTAATATCAACAAAGAACTCAGCTTACTATCCGAACCAGTTCCTTTATCAGGCTGTTTGCCAGTTTTAGCCACTGAACTCGCTCGATCTTCCTGGTTCTCCACGCATGGCTTGACACTCGAAGAAAGATCTGAACTCTTCGAGGAATCTCTCTTCCGTCTATCAGCAGCATGTTTGTCAGGTTTTGCTGTCGAATCAGTTGTCAAATGTGTCTCGCACTCTTCCAGATTGCTCGTCGGTTCCTCTCGAGACCGACTGCCGGACTCAACTGAATGACCGCGTCTCAGGCGTTTCTCGCTGCCTCGACTAGACGTCGGGCTAGCATCTTCTCCTCGACACTGGCTGGCTGACTCGCTCGCATGACCGTGTTTCAAGCGTTTCTGACTGATACGATTGGATGTCGGACTGACGTCATCAGCAGCCTTGCGTTTTACAATCGAAGCCGGTTCCTTATTGGCTGACCGACGATTTGTCCCTTTCAACTTAGTGGAATCTTTGTACTCAGCGCTGAACGACAGTCGATGATTGCGCTCAAGTTTGTCTCGACTGTGGGATGATTTCTTTCGGTTATGCGTATCATCTTTAGGCAAGTTTTTATCCAAATCTCTGCTCGTTTTGTAATTAGCATCCTTATTGACTCTGTGGTTGTAGTCCCTGCTGATTCTATGCTGCTCCGAGTCTCTACCAGGTTTGTGACTGACTTCTTTGCTTGTACTTAGTTCGGCATCTCGAGTTTGATGTCGACCGGAACAGGAAGATTGGTCCGGAGAGACAGAACTCTTGTCCACCTGGCGAGAAGAACGACTGTGTCTGAAAAGTAACCAAGTTTGATACGAACAAAAAAATCAATTGAACAATGCAATCATGCTATACTAAAGAAATTTGCAAAACAAATACTCTGCACATAGAATTTGTTTTGTAGGTACAATAAAAATTATTCTAATTATACTCGTAAAATGGTATATCAACTAACAAATACATATTAATTTGAAAAATATACATAAAGTAAGATATTATGCAAATTGCAGTTTTTCAAAAAAATATTTCATTACATAACAAGAATATTAATGGTTTTAATTTAATTTATTCAGTAGCTCGAAATGTTAAAAAAAACTATCTATCCCGAATTAAATTCTATTGTAATACTAAAGTGTTACGATTATTAGAAAAAAACTAGACGCATTCTCATTTCTACTAAGGCACAAACTTGTTCTATGAATGATACCCACAACTAGAAGAATTCACAATACGCACAGCTAATTTGAAGGTAAGTACAATTCACAAAACCTGGAGCATTTATGAGACCGCACCTATGTACATAAACAAAAATTATTGTTCTTTTAACATGTTGCACAGAACAATAGATCTATCTAAACAATAACATTCATCAGAAAAAGAACCAACAACACACCCAAGTACAAAAAAATGCATAATTCATTCTAAGTAACAGAAAACTTGCTAATGTTTCTTTCTTTTAATTAATTGATATTTGTTACAGATCCCAAAGGATTCCTACGATTGATAAGATAAAAGCATTAGGTATATTTATAATGTAACATAATTTACAAGCAAATTATAAACACAAAGATTTTCTATCAAAACAATTTGTAAATAACACCAATATAACACCAAGTGTAATTAATACAATAAATGGTGTTTCTTGATAACATGGTTGGATTAAGGTCAAGCAAAATAAAATACCAAATCAAAATATGCGGTAACTAGAGTCACTATTTTTTACAAATTTTCGCAAGTCCACTTCCTAAACATAATGTACTGGTTGTTATGGCGGCTGAAAGTGTTCATTGGCGTATGGGTCAATCTCTACATGTTTAGGTTGCACCTTTACATGGTTAATTCACCTCAACAGTGTTAAAGTCCAACCTCAACTTGTTTAGGTGACCTGATTAAGATTAATTCTTTGTAAAGAAAGATCATCTAAACTATGTTTAATTTTTGTAGAGATGACCTTCACAAGAATTAATTAGTATAAAGGTTGTACTTCTACGTTTTTAGGTTACCTCTACAAGAACAGGTCTTGTAAAGCTCACCTAAACATGGTTAAGTTTTGTAAAGGTAACCTCGACAAAAAAATAAATATTGTTTAGATGACCTTTACAAAAATTAATTCTTGTAAAGGTGTTACTTCAATACGTAGAGGTTGTTGTTGTTGATTACGACAGTAAAATCACAGCATTGTCTGCTGTGCAAACTCCTCCACTGCCCCGGGGTTCTCGTAGAAGTTGGAAGGGGGGGGGGAGATCACACGCCAAAAATTCAAAGTCTTCTCTGATAGTACCGGGACATTCCTGAAGCCAGTGTTTAACACTGCCTTCTCCCATTTGGCA
>JAUYWI010097419.1:0-22892 GCA_034780595.1 Parotoplana pacifica | reverse complement strand
AAGAAGTAGCCATTTCAAATCTGAAACCTAATGGTTTTGAAGAATATTTCAAAAGTAAAAGATTGTGATAAACTCACTTCATTTTATCCGGTAGACTTTTATCTTTGCAAAACCTTTTCCACAAAGTAAAGCAATTAGGAAAAAAAGTTACAAACTTTTGAAAAATAAAATAACAAAGTGGGTCTATCACAGATCTTTCACTTTTAGAATATTCTTCAAAATCATTTGGTTTCAGATTTGAAATGGCTACTTCTTTCAAAAAGTTGACTTAATGTGACAATTTTCATAAAACACTTACTTAACATGCAGTTAGATAGGGGGGCAGCGTTATTAATTGGTGGGGCTGTATCATTTATCAATTTTGGTATCATTAAGGCGTAATGCCAAAATTTCATCAATTTTTTTTGTAAATACTATTCTTTGATTTCTTTAGATTTCTCGGTTTTCTTGAGGAGGAAGTAGCCAATCCTACCTCCTCTGTCTGGAACCCTTTATTTCGCCTTGGAGTCACATGCGGTACTGTCTCTACGGGACGTGATGCTACTCCAGCCTATGAAAGTGTCAGTGTTAATATTCCCGATTCTCCCCTTCCATTGGACAGTTTAACGCCTTACAAATCCCCCAAACCCTCAGCGTTGAGCTGTTCATCTAGTCCCAGGAGAAGAACCAGTAAGTTTATCTTGATGATAACTAAAATCTTAGTTACCATATTTGAATTTTTATTTAATCTATTTCTAATTAGGTACTGCTCCAAGGAAGGCTACTATTTCATAGCAGAAAGGATTACCTATTTACTTAGTTATCCCACATACAACGATTTTATAGGTATTTCGCAACAGTTTAAACCCTTGGTTACCGTATATGTATTGTCATTTTTTAATCTTTGCACTGTTGATTTATTTTAACCTTGTGGGGTATTAGCTCTCACTAGATAGTATAAATGTTATTACGTTTTCAGAACTAATATTTTAAACTATTACAGCTAACAGAGTCAAAGGAAATTACTTGTTAGGATGTCCAATATGCTCACTTTTTCTTGTCGTTCTCATGATTTGAATCAGATATTTATAGGCTTTGCTTACAAGTACTAAAGTTTAAAAATATTATTTTATTTAAAGATACAATTTTTCATTCACACTATGTCGTTGGAGCTAACACCTAAAAATGATTCAACTTAATTTTGGGGTTGAACTAACACACTTTTGTCCTTTTAATAATATTACACTAGGATTTACGCAATTAGTTAAAGTCTAGTTAATCTGTAGGTAAACACACTGGTTTGTTGATCTAGTGTGTTAGTTCAATAGGCCACTACAAACACACTTCTCCTGAAATTATACTAATTTTTAATTGTTTGAGAGCATGCTGGTCTTTATAATGCTAAGGAAAATTACAACCTGCTTTTTATATTGGTGTTTTGTTAAATCTTCATTCTTTGGGTCTTACTGAAGTCCGTCGTTGCAATAGACTGTTGACTTTTTGAAGTGTTTGCATTTTAGACCAAGTTGGTTTTGAGAATGGTAGTGGGGGCATACCAAACACTGATAAATCTTTTAATCTTAACTTCGTAATTATTGGAACACTGTAAAAGTTCTTTTAGGGCGGCAAAGTCATCATCTATTTATATATTATAATTGAAATTTGTTAAACCTATAAATAGGTATATATTCATTCTCTAGGCGAACGAATTCGTAACCAACATTGTTCTCCACACCCTTCTGAATCTCTAAATGGCACAGATACATTTTCCTCCGCTCCCCCGCCTCCCAAAAAGGCCCGTATCCAAGAAGGAGACTTAGCTGTTGATGAGGTGGAAAGAGTAATTGCTCAAATTAAATCCGAAAGAGATGTAATAGATGGTTTAAATTCTCCAACTGTAAGTAAATTTTCCTTTGACTAATAAATTTTAATTGGGCTACTTTTCCATGTGGCAACGTGTGCCTAAATTATTCTCAAGTTTTAGACTTTGGTGCCTAACTTGTTTCGTTACTTAGATACTGTAATTGAGGTCGAGTTAATACAGAACGATTTTTACAAAGTAGTAATTTTGTCAAATTTAAATCTTATAGATTAGTCGCGAGATTTTTTGTGGTTTTCGAATTTAGTCAATCTGTAAAATCGATTTTTTTAGATAATTAAATTTTAAAACATATTGAGGGAATTGAGTCTTCAAATCACTGGACCTCAATTTCAGACTTTGAATAAAATTATATTTAAAAAAGAAATGAAATAAATCGGTATTAATATTTCGAAATTTAAAGATACTATTAATTGGAGTTACGTAACTCTTATAAAAGTGCAATGAGACTTTTTGAATAGATGATCAGGGAGTTGGTATTTATTTTTTTATTAGCTACGTTCTCTGCACGCAACACGTGATGCCGCAGCTCGTCAGGAAGAAACTTCCGGTGGTATTGAATTCCATGTGATTGCCAATTCTCTTTCCCACAAAAGCTCACAACAGACCCAACTGTGGCTATTGGAGCTGCAAAATGTGTTCGCACTCCAGCTTCCAAGGATGCCTAAGGAATATATTACTCGACTTGTATTCGATCCGTAAGTTGAGTTAAGATTAAGAAATGCATCATAGATTTGAAAATAATTTAACCAAAAGACGTATTTTATTTTTATGTTTAATCTTGTTTAAGTAAAGTGGCAGTTTTTGAGGTTTGCTACACTGTAGATGATTTGATTTTGTATGCGCGTAATGGTTTCTCACATTTTTAATTTGAAGCGCTTTGTCAATTTCAGCAAACATCGAAACCTAGTTCTTGTCAAACTTGCAGAGTCAACCAACGAGAAACATGTCATCGGGGGCATTTGCTTCCGAATGTTTCCAAGTCAAGGATTTACAGAAATTGTTTTCTGTGCCGTCATCTTTAACGAACAAGTTAAAGTAAGTATCCGATTGCTTTTGGTTTTTGTTATTTTGAATTGCTATAAATTTATTTTACATTTCTGCAAAAATGTTACTTTAGGGCTATGGAACTCAGATGATGAATCATCTCAAAGATTATCATATTCAACATGGTATCCTGCATTTTCTGACCTATGCCGACTCCTATGCTACTGGTTACTTTCGAAAACAAGGTTTCTCCCGTGATATCCGTTTACATCGAAGTGCATATCATGGCTATATAAAAGAATATGAAGGTGCTACTCTTATGGGATGCGAATTACAACCTATTTTGACGTATACTGAATTTTCAGAGATTATTAACATGCAAAAGGAGGTAAACGTTTTAGTGTATTCTTCTTAACGCCTCGTGGTTACTGGGAGGAGGGGGGGGGGAATTACTCTCATCCCACTAGCACATAACATATTGCCAAATTGCTCGAAATCGACACTCAATAAAATTTGGTGGTATCACATTAAATTCTCTTTAGGATATTTTTGGGAGGTCCTACACCCTCCCCCCTCCCCATAAGGTCACGTGAAAAATGATGTAGCAAAAATTTAATCCTGAGGGCCAATCAAATGTGAAAATTTATATTTTTGCTCTAAAAAATATCTAGCGGTTCAAAAACCAAAATCATTTATCACAATTTACTTTAACATTTCAGCGAAAATATCAATTTAGGTAGGTAAGTAATTTTGGCTAAAGATATCGTTTTTCCCCAAAAAAACTCGAGTCAACAGTTTTCTTTTTTTTCTGGATTTGTATTAGTGGACCTACACACCAAATTTGAAGTTATTTGGACAAACTTTAATTTTTGGACCTGATGACGTCATCGGCCCGTAGCTCGGTCCCCTTATTGATTTTTTTAAGCACAACTTTTTTCAAGGTACCTACTATATAATATGCCAAATTAATGCAGGAAGTATGATTGGGGGGTATAGTACCCCCGGCGATCACGAGGTTATTTTTCCGGTGACTTCCAGAGGTTAAATATGTCTTTAGATGTCTATGCTGAATTGATTATTTTAAGCCAGACTTAAACCATACTAATATCATAATTTACAGTATTGTAGTTTATAATATTTCTATGACTACTTTTTGTGGATTTTGAACTTCTTTTAGTTATCGTGAATACCATTTATAAAGTTAATTGTACATCAGCCAGCCATATTGTCTGTCTATTTTGTACAGATCACCCACCGAATTATAGAAAGGCGTCAGTCTGCTTTATCCCAGTCGCATCCGGGTCTGACCTGCTTCAAAGATGGGCTTCGGCGCATCTCTCCAGAGTATATCCCTGGTCTTTTGGATTCCGGCTGGGATCCTTCCGATACTAAAAATGAGAGTACTTCCAATAATGGTTTTCATCCCAGCCACCTGAGTCGTTCCAGCTACTCCAGGCATTGTCTACTAGAGGAAACCGACCCAGAGTTGTTAGCCAATCAATTGCGAAATGTGTTAAACTTATTAAAAGCACATGTTCTTTCCGGACCGTTTCAGCGACCAGTTGTTGGGACAGAAGCACCTGGTTATTATAAAATTATAGCCTTGCCAATTGGTAAGTTGTTTAACCATTTGCTGGTGTTGCGTTCTTAGTGGTGGTAATTTCTGTCACATTAATTGTATAACTCTATAACGGAGGGATAAGTTTTTTCCGCGGATTTTTTATTTTGGCTAAAATTTAAAAAATTGTAAATCCTTAAAATCCGGTTAAAAAGTTATAGCGGGAAGTATGGTTTGGGCCTCAGGCCTTCCAAATTTATATTTCCGCGGATTTTTTTATTGTCCAAACTCATCCCTGAGTACGGCGGGTCAATTTGGATCAATAGACCTACATACATATTATTTTGAGGAATTGTGCTTGACGGACATCGCATAGATCACGAGATCGGCCCATTATTGAACCAAAGGGAGGGAAGTCAGCATCAATATTTAGCTGATGTAGAAAATATTTCGATTCAGTTTTAAACTTTCGCAATAGATCATTAGAGCTCTTTGAGCTAGTCAGTCTTCCCAGAGAGGATTTCTGAAAATCAGCTAATCTTTCACATCTGTAGCTCGCAAAATTTAAAATCCTTAGTGTATGTGTACAAATTTCATATAAATCAGCTTTCTGGTTTTCAAGTCAAATATTTTTTTTAAATTGTGTTATTTATTTATTTCTGTAGTACCGATAATGATACCCAGAGTTTAACCGATTCCAACGTAATTTATCCCTCATAGTCCCACAAGATCCATTTTTTGTTGATACACCCACCCTACCAACGAGGCATATACTTGCCAAAAGCCAGAGAACAAGATATTTCATCGATTTAACTTAAATGTGGTCTAACGAAAATAGACAGGTGATTGTTTAACTTCTGTAAAACTGATTCAATCGTTGACCATGTTTTGGTAAATAATATACCTACTCCATAATGTCCCCAGCACTCATGTCGAACTTGTATATTGCAAGTAGCGCCGTGCACCTGTCCTGGGAATATCACCATGTGATGGCCACAAAATCAGTCCATACTATCTTACAGGGCATCCTCTATAGAAACATTTTTTCAAGGCCACCACTGCAGACTGTTAGATCATGTTTCGTCTTTCAATGATTAATCAGTTTCCCTTTTCTTCTTTAAATGGTATCAATCTTTTATCTTTATTTTATGACAGATTTGAAGACGATAACGGAGCGTATCAAATCGGGTTATTACTTCACCAAGAATTTATTCATTGCTGACGTAATGCGAATGTTTGACAATTGTCGTACTTACAATCAACCTGACTCTGATCTTTATAAATCTGGCAATACTCTGGAACGCTTTTTTATTTCAAAGATGCGTGAAGCACAACTGTGGTAGCTTTTTTGCTGTGTTACTTAGACGTATTGTTTGGTGAACTTCTAGTTCAATTTCCTCAATAATTTTGTATTTTATGCGAGTATCCATGTAATATTGTGGCATTTTTAGACCTAAATAGAAATTGTTATGCATTGTTATTTATGTAGTGAATTTTTATAAATTAGGTAATTGTGAATTATTAAATTTTGACAAATGTCTTGTGTGCTTTATGCTCGTCAACAGTGGTGTGTGTAAAATGGGTCAGGTGTATGACGACTAAATATAGCTAAGTTAGCAGGGTGTCTTTATTTAAATAACATTCAATATTGTAATATTTTAATCATCATATTTGTCTTTTAGTTATTTCTTTTTTATTTATATAATATTATCTCATATTGTACCGCTAGTAGAAATATCAACAATAAACTTGGAAGTCTTATGTTCCAATAAATTTTAAAAAATTGGAGAAACAATAAAACAAATTAATAGAAAATATTGCATCTTTAATTTTTGGGTGTTATTACGTTATCGACCCCTTATCGAATTTTTCTAAACATTTTGTCAACGAATCTTTTCAAGGTACTCGTGTACTAAGTTTTAGCCAAATCGATATACCGGCAGTATGAAATCCTGGGTTGGACTGAAATTTGCTATTATATGAAGGGTTAAAAATATAATAAATGTAAAATTGTATGATAGAAATTTTAGAAAATGATGTTTAAAAAACTATAAATATTATATATTTAAAAAGTTGCTCATATGATCAAATTAAATATTCAAAGAATACGGTACAATATTGGTTAACAGTGTAAATAGACATTTGTATTATATTCATTACTTACGTCTGTCTGTCTTTGTAAATATGTCAAATTATTTATTTATTGCATTTATCTAATTCTCTTATATGTATTATTATATTTTTTAAATAATGCTTGGCGGCTCTTTTCATTCAATTAAGTTTATTTGTGTTGTGACCCATAGTTAATCATAAAGGTATTCACATATATATTATGTTTGTTTCCATGTTAATTTACAAAGATGATATGTATAATTAACAAATAATTTAAAACTAGTGGGTATTATAGGGATTTGTCAAATTGGTACAAGTTTTAGGTAACTTGATACGGAACTTTATTTAAAACAGTTGGTTAACATATACGAGTATGTATTTATAAATAGGAGGATATTTTATTACAACTTGAAATACCTAAAACTTTGAGCGAAAAAATAGTTAATTGTAACAATCAACGTTTAAAAGTTAAAACAGCTATCTACTCTCAGCTGATTCTATACCCAGCTGAATATTCTTTTAACTGAAGACTTCTTTATTAAATTTCTGTTACAACAACACACGTTTTTTTTTCATTCAAACACAGCTGCCCGTCAAAAGGATTATTGTCATGTTAAAGAGCGGCTTGATTTGGAAGGTTCTTTACAAGATAGGTAGAAAGTCGTTGGACAACATTGGCAGTTGTAATTAATGTTTCCATCAAGCAGTTTGACTCCCTGAAGATGTATTTAGAAATCAAGGTAGTTTCAGAGACACCCAAGTACGAAAGAATTCATCATTTTTAAAATCACGTTGGTCTCTCATCTATATGAATTTTTTGAAGACAATTTGGTTTCTTGCTGAATGTTTTCTTCATCAATGTCGACCCAAAACGCCTCTCACATGCAATGCATGGGATTTAGAAAACCAAGCTTCTCAATCGTTTCATAAACCAAAAAGTCATCAAAGCTTAGATCGTGGAAACTTCAAACCTGAATTGGTGAATTATGCCGACAGCTGCTCATTACTAGATTTCCAGAATCCCAAAGTCACAGGCATTTCAAGAATGACATTGGCTCAATACTTGATTAAGAAATTACCTTTGGACAACATGATTCTCAAACATGTTCAGGTCCTACGCCTCGGTTTTGGTCACAACATTTTCAAAAAGGATATCCCACTTTCTCAGTGAGACAGATCAAGACAATCAAAGACGAATACATAGATTCTTTATTCAACTGAACAATCTATTTCTGGTGATTCCCACACTCACAAACTGAAGACTTGGACAGCAGTTTCATAAAAATGCAGCCGGTTTTCCTCCATTTCCTGACTAAATTTGTCGAATGCTTCATGGAGTTGTCACATGGAAATTCTGACCCTGGATGCGCCGTTCGCTGTCACTGTCAACGATAATTGGAGTTCGTGCTGTCAAGGATGCCATTATCGATTCCTAACACAAAAGCAATAATTATTTCATTCAGTCTTCTCGAAAATACAGAGCTTCTGTTCTTGAGAATGAGAAAATAAAACACTTGCGGAACGGATGATGAACTGGATCAGAGCTTACTGATTTGGAAAAGGAAAAGGTGTCATTGACCAAAAGTATAAGTTTATTAAATACTGTGTTGCAGTAGGCCAGTGCTAAACTATCCACAGCTGTTCAGAAGTCAGATATGGTGAAAATTCCAGTCTCTTGCAGTGATTGACCTGCTGAAAGAACTTTATGACATCTGCCAAACTGGATAACATAGATTCGAAAGCATTAGCAGGAAATGAAAACTTTAATGGCATATATATCGTGCCCAATTGACTGAATTGCGTAATAGGCTTAATACGCACCACATTCTGTGTTTTAAGCTTATTACAAAATTAAAAAGTGTCATTTTGCGTCTGGTTCAGATAGAATAAACTAAATATATGCTCTGCATAAATCAAAAGAGAACTACCAAACATAGGCGCCCCCACAGTCCGGTTTATATATGCACTTACAATTTATGTGTTAGAATAACAGTCCGCCTGATAGTGATGTTATGCTGGCCTTGTTTCTTTAATCATACATTTTTACCATTACAAATATTTTAATCTACGGCAGCTCTACATTCTTGGTACAACATCATTCATTGCCAATGGAAACAAGATTCCTTACGCAATTATTTTGCTTAAAATTGATGGAAATTATGGCACAGAGTTTCACAACAGTTTTCTTATCGCAGCTCCTCAATATTAGTAGGAAACAGAAAGAAGGAACTCATAAAGACATGACCAGAAAAAATTCTTATGATACATGCTCTATTTTTGAAGATTTGGTACCTCAGTTGGATCAGAAAAACTACATTTTGACAGACTATGATGTAAAAGCACACATGGATCACAGTATTTAGGTGCACTACTTATAGTGAATCATTTCTAACAGAATATCCATCCCCAGGTTCTTCAAATGACTGCAGTGGAGCTTCATTTATTTTGATTGAAGCTTTACGTTCTTCGTTTCCTTCTTCCTGTAGAATTGGACCTTCAATTACTTTTTTTCTACCCGCTCCCCCCTTTTCTTTTTCCTATTTTGCTACCAAGGATAACTAAAACAATGACATAGCTCTGATTTGATAATAAGTCAATTATGACCATTTTATTTGTTGCAATTCCTGATATGAATGAGTACTACTTATTTTGCATGCATAGATACCATTTAAAATGCAGAGGTGAACCTTCTGAACTAGAATTTTATGCTATGAAAATTTTGGTGCATTACATTAAATTATTTATGAGTAGACATTTTTTTATTGACAAACAACAAGTGAGCATATATTTTTTCAAGAATAAATAGTTCTACAATAACAGTTTAAGTAGGTACTGTTTATATTCATTTGTTCTCTCTTTTTCAAAAATTGTACCAGAGTGGCCACCACGTGGTTTCGGATTGATGAAAAAGTTGGGAAAGAAAATTTGTGACACAAAACCAAAATATCAGCTCAATCGGATTTACCATTTTTGAGCCATCTAGCGATTAGTTCTGCGGGGTGGGGGTATACACCCCCTCTACCAGCGAACGGTAAGCTAATTATGTGTTGTTTAATAAAATTTACGTTTCTAGGTTAGACTCGAGTTCCTGGCCCTTGAATTATTTCAGTTTTGAATTTGTGATAATTAGCACATACTTGTCTTACTTTTATCTAATACGGAAATTTTGTATCATCAATAGTTACATATTGAAGTTAATTTGGTACTTCTATAGAAAATTACACTTAAAAAACAACCATTTATAAACAGTAGTAACGAGGTATTATTCCAATTTTTATATTTAGGAAATTTTCTGAAATGGAAAAAGCAATTCTGAAATAGGATTTTATAAATGCAGCCAAGGAGGTTGCTATAAGTCAATTTACTAATAAATGATGTACAAATTGGTTGGCAGATACCTAATGTATATTTCCATATATTATAATAAATATTTCATTGTTAATTTAACTTTTGGTTGATATAGGGGTTTCCAAAAAATGTCGCTTTTTGACATTCACATTCTATGGCCTGTGTTACATTCATAGACGAGGGTTTGAACCACAGATTTCAATTATACCTACTATACAACTATATAACGTCCTTGATTTGAACACAATTTATGTCGACGTACAAATATTGATCTACATATGTAATATGTTTAATAAGTATGCAGGACCATGCAGTTATATCGATTAATCCAGAGACATTTTTAAATTTCACGTATCTGTCAATTCGCACAGTATTAAGTCACTTACAATTTACCATTCATTATGGAAGTAAAATCAGAAAGTATAATTTGTTGTCAAAGCTCTAACTGAAAACAATGTCAGTTGTTCAGACACAAGGATATCTTGTTACAATGGGGTGAGGCTCATACCTGAGCAAAGGGAGGGTCAAGGAAAACTGGAAGGGGGAGGGGTCGAAAGAAAGAAAAATAGAAGAGGGGAGAAAAGAGGGAAATTGAGGAGGGGGTAGAAAGAAAGGAAAAAAGAAGGGAGGGAGTGGAAAACAATGGAAACGGGTATGGGGTAGAAAGGATGGGGAAAAGAAGGGAGGAGGAAGAATTGAGTAGGAAGCATTGAGGGCTTGTGATAAGTTAATTTATGAAAATACAATACAAAGAAGTAATCATATTCTCTACATGTAAATGTCAGTGTACATATGTATGCTACACTATACAGTCTACTCTCGATAATCCGACCCCTCTTGTTCTTTTATAAATGGGGTCGGATAGCAAAAAGTCGGATTAACAAATATCAATTTAGTATTTCAAAAAAATTGCAGAATTCAATATATAGATATCAAATATGTATGTATTTCAAAAAATACAGGAATCTATACAGGGATACAAATTATGAAATTGCCAATTATGTAAAATTATGTACATACATACTATTTGAAATACGAGTCTACTGTTTTCTGTTGTTTTTTAATTTTTCGGCTGCAGCAAATACTTTACTTCTTAATTCATAATGCCTAAAACTCAACCGATTGAAAATTATTTTTCTCAATAAACGGATTATCGAAATGTAAATACACATATGTACATACTATTTTAAACAATGTCCTGCAGATTTATAGTCGGAGTCGGAATTTGAAGGGCGGATTAACAAGAATTGTTATAGTGTAATTGTATAGGTAAGAGTTGGTTCCCTTCTTATTGTAGTCGGATTATACGAGAGTCGGATTATCAAGGGTCGGATTATCGAGAGTAAACTGTACATGATATACCATATTAATTAGTGTTTATATATTGCGTATTTTAGTATCTACTAGAAACAACCTCCTATTGACCAAAAGTTATCTCTCTGCTCGTAACATGACAGCAGCTACAATACCTGTTACAATTAAATTGAAAGAAGCAGCATTGGAAGCGAATGGGAACTACAAAAACGATTTATTGCAGAGCAAAAAGAAAGAGGAAAAGGAGGAGATGGCAAAACAGGTTGCCGAAGAAGAAAGGCGTCTAAAAGAAGAATCTGAAAGGGATGCCACCAGACAAAAAGAAATCAAAATTTTAGAGCAACAAACTCTAAAAGTATGAATTATATCTTTTTGTTTGTTCATAATGTAAATTGAAACAGACTAAATAATGTGTTAATAGTCGATATAATATTTCACATTTATTCTACAGATAGACGAACAATTACAGAAGGCACAGACGGAACGAATGGCACGAGAATTGGATGTGCAACAATCACTAAAGAAGCTGCATGAGTCAGCAGAAGCTGTACATATCCTTATCCAAGACAAGGCCTCTATTAAAACGAGTAAAGAGGTGGCTGTCAAGGAATCGATGGAGCGAGCTCTTAAACGTGCTGCTGAAGATAATGTTCTCATGAAAGCTCAGCGCGATAAGTGCATATTTTCGAAGTTGCCTAAAATATCTAAGAAATGAACTATGTATTCTGAATAACTAAGATAACAATTTTGCATTTCCTACACATATGTATTAGGTACATGTATTTTTATACTGAAAATAAATGCAGTTTCTTGGATTCAGATTTTTTTAACCTCCTGTGATTTTTTTTGAGATCATGATGGTGGCAACACTGCATAGGTCAGAGATATTCAAGTGCATAGAATGATGTGGACAGTTAAATAGAAGTGATAAACTACTGAAAATAGTCATTGAGGGCAGACTTCTAAGATAAAGAAACCAAGGCAAACCATGATTATTGAATATGGATATTAATAGATATTTATATTTATACTTGCTGTACATAAAATCACAAAAATTGTGTTCTCACAAAAGCACATTATTTTCCATATAACCTACAATACATATAATTATGTAGACTAATAAGTCAGTTAGAAAAAGATACAATGCCAATTTTGTGATTTCATATTTACACATAACTTATTGAGTGAATGTTTAATTTCGTTAGCCCTTTGTTGATGCCAATGATAATATTCAAATCTTGGTTCATTTATGATGGTTTAAAAATCATATCTCACTCTATTATAATGCATTAATAGGCTACGCACAGGTAGCTGATTATAAAGATGACTTTGAATTAAAATTGAGGTCACTTTATGCAAATTAAGAAAGTTTAAGAAGTCAATAATTGTAAACTAATAAAAACAAATTAAGAGGGTATGACCTACCACATTTTCATGTTCCTCTTTGCTATCTCATGTGTCTATACATTGAAACACAGAGAGTATTACGTAATTTCATTGTCTAGTTATTATGTCATGGTCTAACCATAGATGTGTTATGTAGTCACTACCATTGAGATGTGCTTGGTTTAATTAACCTCTTATCATGGATATCAAGATAAAACTTTGAACTAAAAAATGTTTGCAGATTTTCATTAGTAAACATTATTATTACCATTATTACCAGATAATCGATATAAGTTCCACACAAATACTTAATAAGATTTTACAACAATCTGGACGTATTTTGTATTGCTAATTGTCCATTCCTAAAATTAGTCATCTATCTATCTTGTTCTATGCCTTGTGGTAGGTCTATGTAAGTCTATGGATTCCACGTTCTCCACTGTTCCCTATTACGTGCTAATTCCTTAAGATCTGAATATGACGCTCTTACAAGATCCGTTGCCATGTTTCTCCTTGGTTGGCCTTGGCTTCTTTTTCCTAGAAGTCTGCCTTCAATGACTATTTTCAGTCGGTTATCTCTTCTCAATATGTGACTGATCCAACTTTTCTTACGCTTGGTAATATTACACTTTAAATGACTTGGTGGTGCAAACTTATGTTATTTCTCATTTAACTAATTGAATATTAACATTTTTCCTAATGAAATTTTAAATCAACTTTCTAATGTTTAAAGGCTCTTGGTCACCGGGGGGGTGGGTGGGGAATAATTATGTTCAGTGAGGGTCAATAACATCATTTAGCACTATTAAGAAAAAGGAAGGTAATTTTGTTGAATTGAATTATTCAAACCACAGATTAAAAGAAAACATCGTTTTCTATTCTTAAAGCAATTGATTTGGAGCTCAATAAATGTTTTTACAGTAAGCTAAATTATGAGTTCAGGGGAGTATGGTCTGTTTTTTTTTTTTGGGGGGGGGGCAGATCATATTCAATTCAAAGTTGAAACCTGCTACAGAAAATTTGGTTAACTTCTATTGTGATTTAGTCAAATTTCAATCAACTATGCGACTTAAACGAAACCATACATTAGGTCTGTGATTTAAACTACAGTTTAGTTAAACCCATAGAAAGCGATCGATACACAGACTGTAGATCCATTTCAATGGCTAAACCACTATCAAATAGTTTGGTATACCTCAGTTCACAAAGTTGCTTTGTATCCGAAGTCATTTTTAGTGACACCTTAAAAAAAACTTTTTCTAAATGGTCGCTCGAATCAGCAATGTGCTAAAGTTTTCTTAACCAATGGTTACTGGACAAGTGTAAATGCAGGTTTGTAGGCAGCCTGTAAAACAAATGGTTTGTGTTGTACACACAGCGCTCCACAATTGATCATAACCGCTTTCATTGTTTCTCTTGACAGCAGGAAGTGTCGTCCCAATATGGTGGTGGAGCGATCAGTTCAGGTGCTCTTGATGGGCCTGGCTCTCCTGGTCTCGGTGGCTGTACTGCAGGACACCTGCATCCAGGTCTACAACCGGTGCAAGAACGGGGCCGTCAACGCCGCTTGTTCATTTAACTTGTTGATTGTGGAGGACCGGTGTCGTGTGTCCTGGAAAACAGGTGAGAGTTACAGGGTGTCCCAAAAGTCATTGACTTATTTTTTTCTTATACTTGCTATGAAAAGTTACGGGAAAGGTTATCTCTTATGTGGAGTAATATAAAGTATACTTTTTCCGTATGTACTGTGAAAAAATACGTAGTATAAATAAATTATGGTCCAACCATAGAAATAGACTTGTTTTACTTCGTGGGAAAGCGAAGCAGTCTATTTCTATGGGTCCAACTATTGCGCTCAGTAAACAAATTTAAATCATAGATTACTTCTCTAATATGATTTAAAGAAATAAAGTAAATTATTATGTCACTGAAGTAGATTATCATTGAAATGATGAAGTGTCATAAACATCGCAAAACACAGATTTATAAATAAAATGCTAAGTCATGAAATTTTACCCATAGATTTAGCATAAGAAAAAATTACGTTCCTCCATTGGAAAAGTACCATTTCCATACTCTGATATCGATCGCTTCGCTCTCTCGGTGGCAATAGAAGTCCTCGTATAGAAAAGTACTACTTTTCCAATTTCAGGAAAATAAATATTTTGAAACAAAATCTATGTCGATTTAAGTAATTGTACATAGATTAATTTGTGATGTATTTTAATGAATTTAATATTCACTATCCAAAATGGCACATTATAGTGTTGGCATGGAGATTTTGGGCGGTTTTAGGCTCCCCTTTGTCTGTTAAAGGGCCATAAAAATCGATAATTCACGCAAAATCAATCAATATACATTCATTCATTCAAAGTTTGAAGAATATCGGTGAAAGCAGTTGCTTCGATTCGCTTCAAATTTACACTACAGAAGTCTGAAAATATTATCAACATCAATCAGTCTTCTTGGGGGAGTTTCAAATCATCCGGTAAATTGAAAGCAAGATTTTTGATAATAATTTCTCCAATCTGTTCTATGTAGAATGCTATCAGTAGCACATCAAAATGTTAGTTCCTATTCACCAAATACATTTGAAACGTTCAGATGTGGTTTTCAACAATAAAGAGTGACCCCACAAGTTTGAATATGCCCTAACTTTATTATCTATTTCATATTAGTTATTTATGTATGTATAATAATTTGGATTTGTGACCATCTTCTAATTCTTTAGAGTTGGGAAAGAGGTAAAAAACGCTCCCTAATATGTTTTGTATAACAAAATTCCACAAAATGTAAATCATTGCAATAGTTTGGACTATGATTATTACGTTTATTAAAACTATCCGTGAAAACATATTACAAAAGCAAACACCTACATACTTTTGTAACTGATACATGGACTTGTCTTTAATTAATTAATTTATTTCCTGTAAATTTCTGTAGCTGCTGGTTTTGTTGTGCTGTCATTCAAATTGGAGGTAGTATTGTTTGTTTCTCAACATTGCCTGACAAAAATATTTTCGTGCAACGGAGAAAAATGTATATAATAATAATTCTGTAAATCCAATCATTTTTATTTAGGAGTTGTAAACATTATGCCGGTGAAAAGATGATGTGTGTAAGATATTGATTAGAGAAAAACTCATTATTCATTTACTTTACTCGAAATGTGTTCTTGTTAGTGCCAAGTTATCTTTGATAAATGGCGATGCGATTTGACTTTCTATCTGCAGGCGATATCGTGCTGTTGGCGTAGCTACTTCTCTGGAGGTGGTGTTGGAAGTTGTTCCGCTTCGTTTCACCAGCCCTCCTTCTTCGACTTAACTTTATGATAAGAGAGATGCACGTTGAATCTTTATTAGCCCATCTTGCCAGGCCTGCTGTGCGGTGCGGTGATGATTGTGATGTACATAAATGAGATATAAATGTCATTTTATATGCAATAATTCCCCGCTAATAAAACGCCGTGATGGAGCCTAGAGCCCCGGATGGTATAGTCTGTTAGTTCAGTAAATTACAAATTAGCTGGATGATAATGATGTTGCGATATTTATTGTATTACATCATCAAAATTGGTCATTT
The DNA here is from genome assembly GCA_034780595.1 of Parotoplana pacifica. Taxonomy (NCBI): domain Eukaryota; kingdom Metazoa; phylum Platyhelminthes; order Proseriata; family Otoplanidae; genus Parotoplana; species Parotoplana pacifica. The sequence goes on along the minus strand of JAUYWI010097419.1, from coordinate 6,747 downwards.
TGTTGGCTAAAGATTAATTCTGTCGATATTTATGTTTCATGTTTGTGCAAAGCCAGATGCCTGCGTGATGTTTGCAGGTTCATCATTTAGAGAGGTATTGCACAAGAGACCCGCTTCGGTCCTGTTGTACTACTTACTTAGGTACTTAGAAGTGACGAAAAGTTTGCTGTTTATCGAGAAATTTTGTTGACAGTTTGTGTCAATGGCGTATTTTGTGCTGTGCTTGTTTGCCGTGGTGTTGTTGGCAAAGTAATTACCATAATTTCTAAACATCTCCGATAAACAAAAGATGGTTTTGATTAGGTTTGACCATTGACATTGTGGCAATAAATGTCTATGGGCCCCATATTAGCTATCTATGCACTCAGTACAGCTAGAGAGAAAAGGCGAAATAATTATTATGTAATCACCACCTAGTTCTCTAACTTATCACGAATTTATGTGTTTTTATAATCTTGGTCCATGGGCTATCCACCATGCCCTAAAACTATAAATAACTTGAAGAACACATAATAAAATTGTTCATAAAAAATGAAAAACGACCAAAAAACACGCTTCCCATTTTCTTTTTTCCCCTAAATTTATCACTTTTATGTTGATTGAACGCTATATAAAGTCCCACTAGGAGTTAACTACTGGTGTGGGGGTATATGCCAATCATAAGCACATAATTGTCAGTTAGCAAGGTGGATATTATCTTTCAGTTGGCTGCATTTTATTATCCCTGGGCTTTGCGCCGATTTCTTAGATGGACATTCTTCATTGGGGTGTTGTATCGTTCTCATTCTGGTAATCTTATCATCTTTATTTTGAGATGACCGATATCAGAATGCTACTCATACTAACTACTAAGCCATGGGTTGTAAATCTTGGTGATCTCATAAATTGGTGAAGCCCTGCCTTCTTAGCGCAATCTGGTGCCTAGTTCTATTCTCTTTTTTTATAACAAACTTTATATTAGTTGCAGTTAACGATCATCTTTCTTAGTTTTGCTTAAGTTGTAAAGATTCTTGGTTTGCTACCTAACTATGTGTGTATTTGAATTACATAATAATAGCTGGCGTCTAGTATATCGTCTTCTGGTGATCCCCAAAAGTTTTTCACTGCGCGCTACGTCTATTGTTGATGTTCAAAACTATAGAACCTGGCTTCTTTTATAGTTTGGCTATCCATTATTTGAGTAGCTGATTGATTGGCATGTGTCCCAACTCCCATGGAGTTAGGAATGGCTCTACCTGCCTACAGTGTATGTATGTAGATAGCTAGATAACCGGCCCAGTGCAGGTGAGATGCCACGGTAACTCGGGATCTTATTGCTAATTAAGTTTGGCATAACAGCTTCTTCCTGACAGTGAGTCCTCCCTGGTGAGTGGCACTGTGTGCAGTTACTGAGCTGAGAGGCTTTCCCCAACGCGATTTTTTAGTCAATTAACTTTTTATCAATTATGGAAAATCAGATTTTGTTTTTTCATAGAAGCAAAATGCAATAACCACATCATGCATATTGTAAAAAATCGAATTTTAATACAGAGGTTGTTGTTTGGTTTGTGTAAAGTTTATTCTATAAAGTATTTTAATTGGAAAAGAATTAAGAAAAGCACGCTTTCGTATAAAAAAGTCGTTAATTGCGGAAAATTTTTTCTTCAGTAAGCAATACTTTAAAAAAAATTGTTGTATAAATAAGACCTAAACTGACATTTGCATCTTATGATTGAAAGGGAAATCTTTGAGAACATTATTTTGGCAGGGCCGGCCCGCATTGGCAAATAGGTCCGAAAATCATCTACGAGTAATTAAAGAACATTGGGCAGAGAAATCGAAGCTCAAGAGTTTTGGAAAGAATTTGGGGAAGCAAAAAACAAAACTTTCCTGGAACCACAGAGTAATTTTTTATACAGAGATTTGTGTAAATTTCGAAGTCTATGTTTACACTCTCTTGAGATGGTAGGGACCATTGATATCTATGTCAAATTAATATTGTTGATGAATTAGGCAGATTACTCTATGGATTTCAAGTCGTGCATAGCCATTGACTGTTCGATGTCTCTGTTTTTTACCTCACCTGCATTATTAACATTATAACCATAGATCATTTGCCTATCCAGTCGATACATATCAATGGTAGGGACGATATCTACGAGTACCTTTTAACATTGCCGAGAAGGAGAAAATGCATTTTGGGCATATAATTATTCTACACCTTAACATTTCTACAAAGTCTTTCAGATTTATACCTCGCCAATTAATTGACACACAATTTGATACATTTCTCAACTCTGCTTCATTTCAAAAATGGTGAGTCGGGCCTCTATATAATTATTACTCTGTGATTGTAACTTTGCCACTAACGACACTCCTGGAGATTCCTGGTTTAACTCACCTGATATGTCCCTCTTTTTAATAATTTATCCACATGTAGGATTCCAATTAGTCACAATTTGAATGACGTTAAGTTTTTCAAATAAAAAAGTTAATTACTACTCAATCTGAACCAAGAATAGTTAGCAGACTTTTGTTATTTTTGAGTTAAGATTTTGTTATGTGAAACATTATTTCAGTTTTATTAATATTTTTATGTTTAGCTGAACAATAATAATAATAAAAAACCTACACCGGATCTTGTGATCATTATCGATTAATAAAATTCTAAAATATAAATTAAAACTATAATATCTATTCTTCTTATCAGTTTCATCTGCGTTTCAATAATATTGTTTCAGAGATGACTATGCAGTCATGGTTTATTTATAATTATAATTTCTTTGTGGCTTAAACACAATATCTATGTATACATCGTTTGTCCTTTTAAACCTAGAAATTTATCTATTCGTCTCTTCCTATTGCGACTAATTATTTTATTAAAACAAACAAATTGTCGTCACTGTTTATTTGTCAAACCGAGCCATTGGTGCGTCACAAAGTCAAATTTATACGATTCTGCCGACTTCCTTTCTTTGAAAGTCATTTTTTATTATTAAAAAAAAGGAGAGCTTTCATATTAATGGCAAAGAGATGAGTAGTATGTCAATTTTTGATTTGATTTGAAAAAAGAATTAGCACAGAAAAGACAGTTGACATTTTTGGTGAAGAATATTTCTGAAACATGTTTTTTTTCTAGAAAAAATGAGAAATTATAATAGCAGTATTTCTTTTGTTTAATTCTGCTGTAGTATCGTTTGCTTTACACTTTCTAATTTGCTAATAAACAATTAATTTTTTTTATTGACTACGCGAAAGTAATTTCTTTGATCTTTTTTTCATAATACTGTCTTCGATTTATCTTTTCAATAAATACATGCCTTTAGAAACATGTTTGTTGGCAGATATGATTCTATGGATATTTGTTTGTAATTGATTTTTGAAAGAGGAAAGCATTTGTTCAATTATCTGTATACAGACGTTCTGTTCTAGTCTATTATTAATTGTTTATCGAGTTACATGGAGCAGCAACTTAATTAACTAAATTACGCGACTTAAGTAGAACAGTTTAACACGCTTTACACGGAAATGGTTAATAGAAGATTGGTTGTAGTTTTGTGTATATAATAGCTAACTTTACTCGGAGTTTTAAAGAATTTCAGGTGGTCTACGTATGTATTTCAAATTCCGCCAACTGAATAGATTTGTTCTGTTTAGATGTTCATATTAATTTTATTAGCTATAGATAGTATTAATTATAGAATTAGCTATGATTTTATTATCTGCATTCTGAACTGGTGATAATAAAATCAAGTTATTCGTCAATATAACCGTTCGACTAGATTTGAATGTATGTGGTCCTCACAAAATCCAATGGCCTGTTTGTTTATTCTTTAAATTTAAACAAGAGAAGTGGCTGAATAACTTCTTCCTATCAGAAACTGGTCAAATGTACATAGTCAGTCAATGGATTTCAAAGCATAATGGTTGTAAAACTGCTCATCTTTATGATAACTGAGTTTTAAAAAAAGGAAACAAATTCACTTCGTTGCTTCCAGCTGGGCATATAATAGTCTTCTAAAAAGTAATCAGAAAAGTGTGAAAATTTGGCTAAAAGGATTCTTTTTACAACGAGTTTCTTTATGATATCTATTTACAAATGCAGTTTGTCTCTGCCGCTTGTTCGTCTATGGATTTTATTGAAATGGTTGTCCTGAAAGTTAATATTGTATAATTTTATTGATTTTAATTTTCAATTTGATTCTATTAGTATAAAATCAACGAATAATAGATGGATAAGCATCTTCTATAAGTTGACAATCTTCGGGTTAGTTGTTATGGAAATACCCGATCAACTACACAATATTTATTGTTTTGTGATTGACTTTGCTAACAGTGACCCCCCAAATTCGATGTAATTAACAATCCATATTTATTCCTAGCTAGATGATGACTATCTCCCAGCAATTCTTCTAATTATTGTTGACAGGCAAGACGTGATTTTGATCATCAATTATTTCAACCTGAGCTAATCTGAGCCAAATTTCGAACCAATTTGCTTCGGTATGAAATAAAACGAAGGCATTTTGGAAATTTGACAAATATCAGATCAGAGGCGTTCTTCTCTAGATGGTTTTAGGTGCATAAATAAATCCAAATTGGCCACCTATTTAGCTCGCAATACAAATGCGTCACTGACGCTAATTGACTTGCTACGATACCTTTGGGTAATTAGATTTGGTCAATTTACAAATTTATTTTTCGTTTGGGTTTGATAATGAGAATTGATCGGCCATGGTTTTCTTATTTTTCTTATCTAATTTATTTATACTAAAACTAATAAACCACAATTTATGTTTTTTTGGTATCTAATAATAAAAATAATAATGATGATGATGATAACGTTTCTCGTGGTCAATGATGATATTTAATTTCATACAACCAAATTAGCCTGCCCAACTTTTTAGGAGCCACATTTTTTTAATCCAAATAGTCCAACTTCTATCCTCAGTGGATCGTTTTAGTAATACTGGTTGAGATGATCAGATATCGCTCTTTTTTCTATAATGGAACCTTTTAGTTTGCTTGAATTTCTTCCAAGTCTATTATGGTTTAAGTGGTCTTCTATCGTATCGCTGCTGCATCTATGAGTTGTTTGAATTGTTCTACTATCTCTCCCGCCAGGAGTAGTTGAGTTATTATTTAATGTTTTTTCTGTTGGAGATGGCGAGTTGTCTGCCGGCTGCTGCTATTAGTTTAAGTCAATTAATTTGGTTTAATCTAACCGGATCCTCCTTTACTTGCGGCTTGTTTATGCCTCCTAAGTGGATCATTATCGTTTTTTTTCAGACAAATTAAGCAAATAGTTTTCATGATCCAAATAATCATACATAATTTTCAATTTTTATTAAAGCAGTCAGTAGATTATGGGTGCAGTTTGCTGGGATATTCAACTTTCCTTATTGTGAATAAATGATAATTATTATTAAGATTTCTTATTTGATATAACACGGTCTTTCTTGGGACGCCCCGTTTACAAGTTATAATGCAATTTATTAAATAGTGAAAGCTTATTAGAAATATATGAATGTACATGGAAGATAAATTCAATAGACCCCGGTCTGCACGAAAAGAAGTAGAACTATTCATCTGATATTCCTTCTAGACAGCAGCCCATTAGATAAAAATTATATTAAGTCAATTAGAGCTTATAATTTGAGAATAAAATATTGAAATTAACTCAAATTAGACGCACTTACTTATCTTAAGTAATGCCATCAATTGGGAAGATAACTCTCAGTTTACAGCTAGTAGGCAGGCAGCCAGGGCAGAGCCAGGATGTGGAGGGTTAGCGGCTGCGTGATACGTCGATTCAAATTATGTTGGCGGAACTTTTGAATTTGCCGGTTCCGGGAACTCTTGATCGCAATTTTAGTTAATTGAGTCTGACGTGGATATTGCCTGCGTTAACACGTTACCTGTGCCGATGCTGGTGCATATAGGCGTTGGTCTGGGTACCTACCACCCTAACCTAGTTAGGCAGAGCCATCATCATCATCGGGGTTTAGTTGTTGTTGTTGTTCCCAGGGAGTCGCAGCCTCGTATACTTTTATAAGTGCTTGAGAATAAATCCATAGAATAGATAATAAATTAATCAAAGATCTTATTTAAAAGTCTTTGTTGTAATTAATCATTTCATCGATGTTTGAGCGAGCGGTCTTCATTGAAACGAAAGATCCTATATCTATGTGTAATATGCATAGAGATTAGTTGCAAGATTTTTGGCCTAGTTTTATCTTTTGTCAGAGCATTTTCTTTATAATGCAAGAAGGAAGGCAGCTCATAATTTAATTTGATTAAAATGTATGTAGTGGTTTAAAACTATGTTAACTGCATTTACTGTGCTTATAATTAATGACAGGCTTTGTTTCTTAATCTTCCATTATATTAAAAGTACTTCATGTTCTTTTATCAAGAAAATTCATATCTAATATCGGTTGTGTTCAAATCTATTTTTTAATCGGATACCAAGTTATTTGTATAAAAAATTGTTCAAAGGTCACAGTGAAATGGCTTTTCTTCGCTGTGGGTCCTTTTATGCCTGTCCTATATCGTACTTTAGCAGAAACGATTTGTAGCAAATGTTGCAACCAAATAGTTTTTGAAGCCTTCGGTGTCCAGGAAAATGAAAATGGTTGTGAAATGATATCTTACACGTGTCACATCTCGAAGTTGAAGCAAATTTGTTTTGAAGATTATCCTCCTCAGGAGTCTTTATCTCCACGTCGTCTACTGCTTCTGTGGAATTCCGTGATGCCAAATATGCCT
>JAUYWI010097408.1:0-11786 GCA_034780595.1 Parotoplana pacifica | reverse complement strand
TTAATTTTAATTTTTGATGAAGTTTTGCGCTTTTTCTGAATATTTTGACTTGCGTGACTTTTCGAACACCCTGTACATATTAAATGTGTGAAAGGCTTGCATATGTTATTTGTCGCTTCAATCCAGGCCAGATTTGCAACTACAACTCTTCAAGAAATAGAGCAATCGATTGTCAACATTTCGAAGAATTCTCGCGATTGGGACGGGGAAGAGATGCGGCCCGCAGATCTGGTTCCTCAAAGATATGTGTGTAGATGTCAATCGACCACAGAAACGGCTAATAGTCAGTGGTGATGATGGTGACTAACATTTGTATGTGGGACCTTTTTTAAACATTTTATTTGTTTGCATCATATTTTGCCCGAATTTTAGCATTTTGTTAATTAAAATTTGTATACAAAAACGCTTCAAATTACAATACCTTTAACAAAAACACTAACCTCAGCATACTACTTTAGGAGTAAAAAAAGTAAAAATGACAAAACCTGAATAATTTATTATTTTTAATGCGAGCCTTCAAACAACTAAGTTTTAATTTTTCTACGCTTTATTTAAAACTACTTAAGTTACTACGAACTTGGAATCACCCATAGTATTATCATTGATGCTACTTTTTATATCCGAATAATTGAGTTATATGCATATAATTCTGAATTTGAACTACAAAATTGGGTGAATTTATTTTACTTTTCCATGTTGTATATTGAAAGTGTTGTGTGAATTAAAATATATTTGCTTCTGCAGAAAATAACTGTTGGTTCCAATATTATCGCTGATGCACACACATGTATACATTAAATATGCCACAATGTTTTCAAGCTTCCATACAACTACTATTATTTTATTTTGTATCATTTGAATAGGTACTAGGCCCGACAGATGAATCCAACTAACATTTCTTAATTGAACAAATTCATTTAGTTATCCAGATTTATACGAATGAAAAGTATTTTGTTCATCGTCATCTATTGCCCTGGCTGAGATTAGTGGATGTACATACCTAATCCTGACAAATGTTTGTGCTATCCTACTAAACTTCACTAAAACTTTGTTATTTCTATGACATGAATTTTAACCAAAATCAGGTATCTTTTGAGCAATTAAAAAAAATTAACTTTGTAAATACTCGTCATCTCTAAGTTATTATACGTACATGATGTATACAGACCGATTATATATCATCGAGTTATGAGTAGATTTGATGGTCCATTAGGTATATATTATTTTGCTATCAATAGCAATAAAAGTTGCCATTTGTATATGAAAGGTGTACTGATGGGTACACTGGTCACACCACAATCTATATGGTGCAATATTTGTACCGTTCTGAGCTTGTATTTTCACATAAACTAAGTAATAAAACTATCAAACCTTAGGGACGCGATATTATGATGAAAATGTTCGGGGTCTCGACTTAAAGCAAACAAGTGTTGTTAAGTAACCGCAACAATATTATTGTGTTTTGATTTGCTTTGCATCTAATCTTCAGTAGATTTTGTAAAGTAGCAATAGTGAATAAGTAGGTGTATTAGCTAGTTATTTCTAAACATAAAAACAGCTGTACATAAATCAAAATAAATGAAAACAATTTATTGTAATAGAAAAACAACGGAAAAACAATGTTTTTAAAAGATACGTATGAATTGGTAGCTAATGGATAGTAAATAAATGAACACAAAAATTTGGATGTGTTTTGAATTTGATATGGTTTAAAGTTATTAACATTAAGGACAGACATATTATGTCCTTCTAAAGAAATATGTAGGTAGATCAATGAATGCATACACAAAAAGTGAAAAAAAACTGACGTTATTAAATTATAAGTATACCAATTTTGGTTGAGTACGTAGTTTTGATTTATATATTATTAGCCAAACAAAAAGAACGACAAAACCATTACTTCAAAGTGAATCTATAGTATCTGTAAATATTACCTCCTTTTTCACTTTCCACGTATGCATTGTTCTATAATTAAATTGTCAGATTTCCGATCTTTTCTGCGCTTTTATCATCCATTAGGAATTCATATATGTCTTTTTAATTTACTTTCTCTTGTTTCAACATACCACCTATTGAAAAGCTGGAAAATTGATGTAGGTTGAATATCCAATTATATATTTTTCACTACTGATATATAAAGAAAGCCATGTATTTTAGCTTATTTGTGCTCAGAAGATGATCTAGACATAGCTCAAACTTAATGGCATCAGCAGCTGGTAAGATTTTAAATTGATTGTTTGAAAATGTCACCTCAAGATTATTTTACAAATTAACAAACATTTTTGCAGAATAAAATAACCGAAACACAATAGCACCCCGGTTTCCTTTTTGTGAGCTAAAGCTTTTTATAAATGTCATCCTATTTCGTGAAAAAAAGCTTAGCAAGTTCTTATCACACTTAGTGAATTTTACGACGAGAAAAATGAGCTTAGGGCAATTTGATCATTTTCTTTATTCTACCTCAGGTCTTTACAATATAGTTAACTATATTTAGGAGAACAACAGTTCCCCTTCACTATCCCAATACTATCCCAAGCGACACCTAATTTGGTTTTGCCAGTCCCGTCTTGAGGCGGCTACGTCATTTGAAATTGATCTATTAACCACCGTTTGTGACCGATGCTTCTCAGGAACATATGTAAGTGCTTTTGGAGTTGTGGAAAATCTAGCAAACCTTTTCTTCATAAGCTCCTCTACAAATCTATCTTTATTGTTCCTGATTTTCATAACTCTATTTGAAATTAGAAAAAAGTCTTGATCTGTGTTTTAGATCTTCTTCGGAGCTTCCTCAGCTATCTTACAGATAGAATACTATCCCAAGCGACACCTAATTTAGTTTTGCCAGTCCCGTCTTGTGGCGGCTACGTCATTTGAGAATCAGTATAGGCAAAAGTATCCAAACGTATTCATTCCTCTGCTTCCTTGCGGTCTTTAACTGCTAATAAAGCCTCAGTGGCCATAGAGATAGTTTGTCTTCTGCTTTCTTTTCAAGAGTATACTCCCACATTGATCATAGTTATCTTCTTTCTTTTTGGTAGAATACCTAACCCAAGTCTCTAGCTGTTCCAAAGTTTGATAGCTCTCGCGTTCTACATATATTCTTCCGTAACATAGAATCATTTCTTGTAGGCTGTCTTCAAATGAAACTTATTAATCGTGACTGCTAGAAAGCTGCTTATTTTGTCGCAGTTATTGTCCTGGCTGTGATGGTGGTGATTAATACCTCCAATGACAATAGTTTTGTCCGAGATTGGAAGCGTTTGGAATAAATTCTTTGGTTTCTGTTGTCGCCTCTGCTCCTGTAAATCGATATTGTTGTTTGTTCCTTTCAGAACTCAGGATTTTTTCTAGATCTTACGAAACTTGCGCAAAAAACTTGTAAGATCCATAATGTTAATTTACGTAACGAATTTGAAAATTGTTTATAGAAGCTCAATTGGCTAAGAAAAATGTAGGTCAGTTTAAAGTTTATGATTTATGTGTATAGTAAAATATCTAAAACAATGGCAATTGTCTGTTAGCTCTCTAACTCAGCCTTACCTAATGAGCTTTATTGGTTCATTAAAAATGGATCATTTTGAGTCCTTCTCATTAAAACATAAAATCGTTTGCTGCATAGAGTAAGAAATAGATTCCTACTCTGTGGTTTGGCGGGTTGAAATTCATACAAGCTGTTTATACTCCGATGGATAACCACGAGTAAACTACCTACAATATATTTTGCGTAAAAATCATATTTCTGTGCGGCCAATACTGCATAGAAACAAGCAAATGTTAATATATAACTATTAATTTAAATGAATAAAAATAGCCACCACAAATTCAATTTTTTGATTACCTAAATATCAAAAAATAATGACATTGGATATCTAACTCAAATAGTTTGCACAAATCAATTGTCAAATGTTGCTGACGTGTAATATTCTCAACCACACATATTGAAATGGGGTTAAGTATATTTGACAAAAGAGTAACTGAATTTGTACTTTTTCTGGCAAAAATATATTTTCAAATAGTTTATATTTGCTCATATGTGATGACCGTTCAATTAACGTCATATTGTTTTGATAAAGAAAAATATTTCAGAAAATTATTTTATCGTGTCAGCTGAGTGAAATGATGTATTTGTTTGTAAATCTATCCAACAATCAATTCGTTATAGTCTTAGTTAAATTATAGCTTGCACTGGTTGAATCCTTCGGAACTAAAGTAGGAGGCAGATGCTTCACGGACGCTGGCTGAGGATGATAGGCTTTTCTCAAACCTCACTTGTGAGGAATGGTCCTGGTGGTAGGTCGGAACAATCGACTACAGACGTCTCTTGGAAAAGAAGGCAACGATAAATAGAATCAACAACAGTGCGTGGACTGCAAGGACGATGAAAATGCAAACCAAAGCTGCACCTAAATGAGTTAAAAAAACAAACAGCCACACATTGTTCGCTTGTGCAAAGTTTGTTGGAGCGGTGCAGGACACTTTCGTTCTGGCGAAAACTCAATTATATACAGTGGATGCTTAGACGGACAGCGCGGAGTAGCAGTTATGCTCATGGGGAGGATGGCTCAGGTAGTCAGCTACTGTACAGTTGAGAAACGGACACTTGTTGTCTGCCTGAATATACTAAAACCAGCACCTACCGTCATCATACACATCTGCGCTACCATAACAGCGCCCACCAAAGAAAAGATCGAAAGATTTTATGAGCAATTACAATCAATAGTGGACACCGTCAAGAACTGGGAGAGATGCCCAATACATTATCTTGCTATTGGCATCTATGAAGAATTCCTGATAAACTATCTTGTTATTGGCATCCATGAATCAGCCCAATAAACTATCTTGTTATGAGCATCTATGAACATGCCCAATAAACTATCTTGTTATGAGCATCTATGAACATGCCCAATAAACTATCTTGTTATTGACATCTATGAACATGCCCAATAAACAATCTTGTTATTGGCATCTATGAACAAGCCCAATAAACTAACTTGTTATCTATGAACAAGCCCAATAAACTATCTTGTTATTTATGAGCATGCCCAATAAACTACCTTGTTATTGGCATCCACGAACAAGCCCAATAAACTATCTTGTTATTGGCATCTATGAATAAGCCCAATAAACTATCTTGTTATGAGCATCTATGAACAAGCCCAATAAACTATCTTGTTATTGGCATCCATGAACATGCCCAATAAACTATCTTGTTATTGGCATCAATGAACAAGCCCAATAAACTATCTTGTTATTGGCATCCATGAAATGCCCAATTAACTATCTTGTTGTTGGTATCCTTGAAATGCCAAATTAACTATCTTGTTATTGGCATCCATGAAGAAGCCCAATAAACTATCTTGTTATTGGCATCCATGAACAAGCCCAATAAACTATTGGCATCCATGAACATGCCCAATAAACTATCTTGTTATTGGCATCAATGAACCAGCCCAATAAACTATCTTGTTATTGGCATCCATGAACATACCCAATTAACTCTCTTGTTATCGGCATCCATAAAATGCCCAATTAACTATCTTGTTATTGGCATCTATGAACATGCGCTGGAGTGTCAATTTGCCTCTACTTTTAATATTTTGTAAAAATTTATTCCTCAAAATAAATCAAAAAGCAAAATATGCAATGATCGGTCTTTTTATTTTCATTTGGTATAGAATATAATTTCATTTCACTTAAACAACTTAGGCTACTCAGTATCAGTAAAAAAACTTTTTATTTATGCATTGGTTTTACCGGTTTATAGTTTACCTTTACCATTTTAAAAAAACAATTCGTTTCACACAAAACCTCTTTCCGCAATTTTGTTGCCCCTTGATCATTCGCTAGCTATCAATTCATACATTTCGGTCAAACGTTTTTTCATCTTCTTGTAAGGTACATATTCTTTTCTCATAAGGGAGTATACCGTTTTGTATTGTTGATGAAACAATTTGTATTCCACCAACATCACAAATGAATATTATGGGATTGAACACTAGTTTGACGTTTATTTTTGAAATCAATAACCAACGTCGAACTAATTTTCATTTATATAATCCAATAATATTCATTTATGACGTTGATGAAAAAACTTGTGGAATACAAATATATTTATACACAATTTGCAAATTCTTATTTTTCAAAAATATACATATTTTATCAAGAATTTTTAAAAACGCATTTCCAAACTTTTGTAATTGATAGTCTTAACTTAGTAACATGTCACGCTAATTGGTATGTAACCAAATAATTTGATAAAGGGCACTATTTCTTTGATGCCAAAAATATATCGAATGCGAAGACAATATGAAATACATCATGCGAGATTTCAAATAATTAATCAATAGTCATCCGGAAATGTAAATTATCTATTATCAACGAAACAAAATTAATCTTACACACATTAGATATACTTTGTGCAATGAAAGCCAGCTAGATATCGCGTGACTATAAATGTAGATGATGTAAATGTTTCATTTGTTAAATGTAAAATTTGATATTTAATTTTATCTTAACTGCGTTAAAACAATTTAGTGAACCAACAATTGCATAAGATTATCTAACAAAAAATGTTATCGGCCGATTCTCTGAGTGAATTAAACCCGTGAAGTGCAAAACCAAACAAAAATGTTTATAAGTAGCAGCCATTTCTATTTGATGTTTGTCAGTTTCATGAATCATTAGAAGTTTAGTAAATATTGAATACATAGATAAAATCCTTACTGCAACAAACATACAAAAGTAAAAAATAAATTTTGCAATCCTATATTCCTATATTCCTATATTAAAATAAATATGGAAAAGAAGATCCAAAAAGTCTAAAAGATGGTTAACTGTTTCAAAACAAATTCCAAAAAAATTGAAAATAATGAAATTTATTATGGTTAGCTATGGTGTATATGATTGGTATGACTCTAAATATATTTTTTAATATAGCTAAGTACCTATTTCAGTACATGAATTATATTATTTGTTAAGATGTTAGAGCCAACAAGTCAAACAAATTTAATTCATGTACTGAAATGCCTAGTTACTTCATAGGATTGTTTTTGGGTCACACCAACCTAATACCTACCATATAGCAAAACCATATTTATTTATGTTTTATTTCAAGTAGTTTTGTATACTAACCATCTTTTAGACATTGGTAGGCCTTATTTCATTTATTTTTGTTTTATTTAGGTACCTAAATATATGTATATTTAAACTAAATAGCTAACTTATAATAATACAATCTATAATTAGGTTAATAGAAAATTATTGACATTTTCTCTATAAAAATATTTTTCACCATAATAAAATCGTTTGTTTGTATACTTGGTGTGTTTCATAAGTAGTGAGAATGGGTGTCTATGGTTCATAGACATTGCTTATTATAATAGCTATTGTTGGTTAATTTTTTTAATTTAAACATGCTTAGTGTTATGTCGTTAATAATTTTACCTATTGATTAAAACAACGCGGAGTTTTATAATAAATTATAAAGCAGAGTATTTCCGTTTTTATGCGTATACACGTTTCAAATTAGGCAATGCATTGCCTAACGTTTGTCTAACGTTTGCCTAACGTTTGCCAACGTTTGTTTTGAAGAGTTAGAAGCGGCTTATGGCGAGACCATTCATGTCATTGAGGAAATGATAGAAGAGGATCACAAATCTTCGGTACGTCAATTATCGGATTGGTGGGAGGTGCTATCGACTATTGCGATTCACATTCTGATGGAGTATCTTCAAAAGTGGAATGTTTCTTCTGTAGGGGCACCGCATAAGCTCCAAGAAAAACGCAAACAACTATGGGTTTATTGTGCCAAACAAATTCTACATCTGTTTCTCCAAGAGGCGATGGAAGTATTTTGTAACAAAATAGCAGTACAAGACGAATCCTGGATTTACATTGAGACTCAGCCCAATAAACAAAGCATTCGAAGTTATCTGTCCAAGGATCAACAGCGACCTCAAGTGAAAAAAGCATCCATATGTGACAAGAAGTACATAGATACCTATTTAAAACAGAAAATTATCCAATTTAAATTCTAGATATTTCTAAAATTCTTTAAGGAAAACATATGATCGATTAGTAAATGGAATTTTTTTTTTATATTTCAGATATGGAATCATCTCATAAGCTTGATGTACGACAAATGGATGCCCACAATGTTCAGATCAATGGATCTTCATTATCTCCTACGCAACACGAATTAGAGGATAAAATTAAAACAAAGAGAATAATGAGGAAGATTTCCTGGGTATTTTGGCTTGTTTGTCTTTTGGGACTGAGCACTGGATTCTGTATTACAGCTTATAAGGTTTTCAATCGATTTAAAAGTATTCCAGTTGCAACCATATTTACCGACCGAAATGAATTATTTTTATGGCCTGATGTTACAATTTGTCCAACAACACGCTTTAATCTTGATCGTGTACAACATACGTCCATGCCATATAAAATTAAAAAAGAGCATAAAGATCGTCGTGAGATTTATAAAATCCTTTTCAATTATGTATTATCTCATATGGACAATAAAACCTCACATTTAATAAATGATGACTATGAATCAAGGGTATTTGCAGAGTCAAATCTAAACAAAGATGATGACAGATTTCTTTTAAATTCTCACGAAGTAATTATAAAATGTCAATTTGCAAAGCAACCCTGTTCATTTTTGAATTTTACGCGCATACGCCATCCACAAAGCTACAATTGTTTTACATTCCAGCCTGGCTCAAGAACTATGACAAGCGCTGGAGTAGAAAGTGGTCTGCTTTTAACGTTGGCTTACTCCTTTTATTCTGAATACTATCCAGATTTGTCTAAGCGGTTAGAAAAAAGTAAAGGAGCCACAGTAATGGTGCATGCACAAAACACATTGCCTGATTTTAGTAGTCATTCTGTGAAAAATAAAGCTGGCAATCAAATTGATATTGAAGTTAATGCCGTCAGAAAAAAAAGCATAAACCGCCCAGGTCACAATTGTGGAAATAAAAATTTCTCAAAAGCAACTAATTTTTCATCATTCTTCGCATTTCAAGTAGATTGTATTGATGAACAAATCCAAAAAGAAATTGTGCAAAAATGTAATTGTTTGCATCCAAACCATTTTGGTTTTGCAATAAGTTCTACAACACCTCCCAGCTGTTTGGACATCACTAGGAATGTTTATAACCACGTCAATGGAAGCACTAGCGAGTCAGCAATTATTGAAAGTATCCGTTCTGAGAAAATGCAAAGATGGGTGAATATGTTTACATGTTATTATACTTTTAAAAACCATCATGTCTTTAAGTCTACGGTTTGTCCAAGGCCATGCAATAAAATCGATTATAAAATGGCGTCATCAGCAACTCTATGGCCCAATAGGGATTACTATGTCACGGATGATATCAGGCAATCATTCAAAAACACAATTTCATTGGCAAATAGGATTGGCGGTTTAGATATGGATCTTCTTCTTGAATTTTATAAAGATTTTGAGAATGACATGGATCGTTCTGATAAGAGTACGCGAATGGAAAAATTGATGAAGAGATTTTCTTATATTAGAATCTATATTAGTGACACAAAAATTGCTTTATCAGAAGAAATATCAATTTATGGTATAAGCAGCTTGCTTTCAGATATTGGAGGAAATTTAGGATTATGGATTGGTTTCAGCTTACTGAGCATTTACAATGTATTCGAATTTTTTGTTTACACAATCGTGAGATTGTTGCGTATAAGAAAAAATTAAAACAAAAACTGATGTTCAGAGACATGAGGCAGTGTCAATTAATTTTGGATTACAATTTGAACAGTTGAATGGTCTTGTAATAGTGCATGTTGTTAAATGTTTTGTAGTTAATAAATACATACATGCACATAAGTTGATTGATCACAAATGGCTGTTTGTTTGTGTTAAAATTGAAATTGGAGAGCCAATAAACAAGAGAACGGACGTAACACCAAGAAGACTAAAATTAGGCGCAGCTTGTAAAAACTGAGGACCTTACTTACAATGTTTCAGTTAGGTATTATAAATACGTATATGAGCCTTTTCAAAATTAATGCATTGTTTCACATATCTTCTGGATTATAAATCACAAGTTTCAGGAGAATAAAATGTTTAGAGTCATTGAAAACTCAGTTATTTTTAAATAAAGACGACTTTTCTAATACGATTCGTTCATTTACCAATTTTAAACACACAACTTTTTAATTTTATTGCTAATTAAATTAAATTTTTAATTTTTTTATTATGTACGACTTTTCATATCGAATTTATGCAAGAATATTTACTCTACGACAAAGCATATACGACTCTTTCAATTTAGGAGTTATCACATGGACAGCGTAGCCGCCTTAAAAATCCTTTACAATAATCGGAAAGTGTCTTTTGGAAAATAAAGTTTTTGTTGGTTTTTCTAGAATTGTTAGATTGTTTTGACTGTGGACACTTCGAAGTCTGTACCATATTTTCTAGGAGAAATGACTCGTTTTAATTCTTGAGTTATATGAGGCTCTTTAACAATGTGTGGGGGTACAAGGAAAAACAATATTCTAAGATTCACTATACAACTAATTGGATAGGATTTCTTTTAAATACAACTCAATTATCAAATAGTAAATGTTCCCACAACTATAAAGAATTAAATAAATTTAAAAATAAAAAAAAAAATTAATTAATTTATACAACCCAATTAATTACGACTTTTCACCATATCGTCTAAAGCTGTGCATAGAAACTACTGCAATGCGTTGAATTGAAAAACATTGAATATCTAAATATTTTAAGTTTTTCTACGAAATACCTATTGTGAAGTGAGGTACTTTACATTGTTAAAAATAGAAATAGCTTCGAAATTGGTCGACCATAGTGTGCAGAAACACTAAATACCTGTCAGCATTGACACTGCCACCATCCAGAAAGTCTTCTGCTTAATAAATTGATTTTGTGAAGTTGACTAAGAAAACGATTTTTTTCCGTGGCTTATACAACAATAGCAAATTCTACATGCTAATAAACAACCATTGTGTAAGCTATTTCTCCAAATATGACTAGATTGTCACAAGAAGTAAGTACACTTTGAATGAAAATGTGATAAAATATGAGCTATTGTGTTCCCAAGTATATTTTATTTTAGAAATATTTCATCTGAGACAAAATAAATCAACAATTTATATTCAAATTGTGATCCAATTTGGATCAGACAAAACTATTCATATTGAAAAATACGTTTCCATAAACCTAGGTAGCACTCTTTTAAATATGTACCTACCTACCTAATATGAAGCAGTTAGGTAAACTAATGTCTGTAGGGATGCTTGAACATATTTCAATTTCAATAATTATTTTATCTGACATAAAATGCTGATTTGCTCAAATAAAATAGTATAATAGTCTTTCTGGGGGTGCTTTTTTTAAAAATCAAATTATATTCAATAGTATTTTATAAAATAAACCAGAAGAGAACTACCAAACCAAACTTAGGCGTTACTAACATCCTATTCCCCAGAGTACATTGTGAGGATAGAACCAGACACCTCTGGGTTGAGAGCCCAGTGTCCAACCACACGACCAGCGCTTTATTTGGTCGATATTAAAAGTATAAAAGTTTTGGACTACCTATATGAATAATTATTTTCCTGAAATTGAAAAAATTAGTACTTTTCTATACGAGGATTTCTATTGCTACCGAGATAGCGAAGCCATCGAGGCAACAATAGATATCCGATTATGGAAATGGTACTTTTCCAATGAAGGAACGTAATTTTTTCTTATCTTTCCCATATTAAATAAAATTAGCATCGCG
>JAUYWI010097397.1:0-11787 GCA_034780595.1 Parotoplana pacifica | reverse complement strand
GCAAAATCCAAATAAATTCTGACTTCAAGACATCGTCTTTAATAAAAAGCTTATTAATACAAGCTATCGTTTTCCCGGTTTTGTGATGAAATTCCCGGTTTTTCCCGGGGTTTTTTATGATTCCCGGTTTTTCCCGGTTATGTGATGAAATTCCCGGTTTTTCCCGGCCGCGGACACCCTGTAAATGTAACTATGCCAACAGAAGAATAAAGAAATAGAAGTGACTACAATAATCGCTGTATCACCAACAAAATTCAATAAAAATCTACAACAGAAAACGAATTTATTTAAAAAAAACAGCGATTTTAGACATCTATATTTGAAAAAATCAGGGCCGTTACAGACAGACACACAAATATAGCGTCTATTTATAAATAGATGATGCTACAGATATCTATGAGACTTCTACAATTACTTCAATATTTATGGACAAGACTACTACAATTTACTTCAACATCTATTGATGAAACTTCGATATACTAAACGTCATGTATTTTGGGACAATATTAATGTTGTGTGCACGTTACAATGAAGTAGCAATTTCAATGTTTGGCACAACCAATAGAAATCAACTTTCCATAAAATCAATGATCCTATCCTGTGGCTAGATAACTGGTAGGCTACGTAAAGCTGGCGTTGAATGCTATAAAGGAAATTTAATTTTAGGAAATTTACCCAAATACTCAATACAGTTTTGTTACCAATACAGGACTCTCACTTTTGTGTCGAACACATGCTCCATCTCCGACTCCATCCTCTTCAGCTTCTGCTGGTGCTCCTTCTTCTCCTCCTCCATCTGCGCCATGGGGTCCCTGCCGTCCTTGGTCTTGAAGTGGCCCTCTTCTGCAATGCCGGATAGTTTCTGGGACCGGTAGTTCTCGTACAATTCGCGAGCCGTCATGTCACGAAGGTCCTGAAACAAAGCAAAAGTCAATTCACAAACCCTAGTAGCTGAAAAAACCCAAATAAAAAAAACAATTGTTTCTAAATAAATCTCTCTTAAAGACAAACAAAGCAAATTGTCTTTTTGGCTACATAAAACTATGTCAAGGGGAATAAATTAAAATAAAAACCTTTCCAAAATACTACAAAACTGAAAAAGTTATAAAGAGAAAATATAAAGCAGGAATATTAGATTTCACCCCCCCCCCTCCAAAAAAAACAAAATCTATACTAAACGAGATACACTTAGAATATGAGGTCTTTGATTTTAGTCATCTGGTCTACAATATAAAATTAACCTAAGTCAATGAGAGCTTCTTAGATTTAGAAGATCAACCCAAAAGGGTCTAGGCCATAGAGGAAGGCAGTGTCTTGTGGTCAAAGTCCAACATAGTGAACTTATAGCGCACACAATATGGAACGATTGTCAATCAAATAGCGTGTTTACTTTATGAATTAGATGCAAGATAAATAAATAGCAAACTATCCAAAAAGTGAGGCATTTGAAGCAATACCTATCCGTTCACAAGTAAAAACAACATAACTTCTGTTGAATTTACAAAATGACGAATTAGAGTAGAGTTAGTTATCCAGCTACATTTGTTTGGACAATCATTTTTGATGGCAATTTTAATTTGTAAAGTTTGGATATCTACTGATAACCTATTAGATATTTTATTCTGATAAGTAATTGACAATCAAAAAAGAAATTGACGTGTTCAAAAAACAATGTTCATAGCAAATCACAAGCATAGACAAATAGATAGCCAAAATGCAGTTCGGTCGCTAGTATTTGTACAGCAATATTATTTAACTGTTCTATTTACATGTTGTATAATATTGATTGTTCTATTTCCATGTTATATAATATTGATTAGTTCTATTTACATATTAACTTCTTTAAGTTGATTTCCTGTAAATCAAGACGGGTTGGATTGACATTAATAATAGTATGAATAGTTCTTCCTTGTAAGGCTTTGCACAGACTAAACTCAAAAAGCCACCCCAGTTCTTTATTGTGAAACCACTTCTCCAGACAATTTTCACTGTCTATGATCTGCATCTACGCTTCCTCACTGAAGATAATTTGGACCCACCTCGCTGTGCACGGCAGATCAGCACTAAGCAGCACAATTTCGCCCATTAACAGTTCTTTAATGAGTGACGACATTCCCGAATTAACAGAATTGGTAATCAAGAGTTGTACTTTTGATTGAGAAGAGAAGCAGATTTGAAAATACTAGGAATGATCAATATCATACTACAAATCTTCTCAAGTTCCTGATGAACATTCGGAATTACTTAGCATAGATATTAAATTACACGAAAAAGTAAAAAAAAATTAATGGATGATTAAAACACAAAAAAGAACGGTTAAAGTTAATTAACAGATAGGTCGATCAATGCATACATAAAAAGATTTAAGTTGAAATGTGGTTTTCTAGTTCAATTTATAAATGAAGTTATTTCACTTTTTATGTATGCAGTTATCTACTTATCTGTCAATTAAATTTAACCTTGTTTCTATTCTTTCTCTTTTTGTGCTTTAATCATCCATTAGATACCAATTCATGTATTCCTTTTAAAAACATTGATTTTTTTTACTTTCGCTTGTTTCCGTTGTTTTATTTTACAATAAATTGTTTTCATTTCATTTATTTTGATTTAGAAAGCCAGTCCTAATTAAAACATAAGATAACATTACATACATGCCCAATATAACTATTACTGCTGTAAAAAATCTAGTAGCAATACTCATTAAATATAGGAATATAATATAGAGAGAGACACCCAGTTTACATAATTTGGAACACTAATATACACATGCCTAATGAAAAACAGTCGGCCACTTTGCTTCATGAGGCTGCAACCTAGTTAGAGAATAATCCACTACCAGACTGGCAATTCTCTCTGGCTAAATTGTTGACTGCATCTTTAGGCATGAGACAAAAATCTTGGATTGTCACGTACAACATTTAGAAACAGGATAGTATCAAATTTTGTAGTAGATAAATATCAACAATGGAAGCGTTTATGCTAGATAAAAGTAGCAATTTTCTTTAGACAAGATAATGTAGATTTAGTTGATATTGTATTATCTAAATCCATTAATTATTTTCTTTAAAGTACAGCATCTTAATCAAATATACACGTAATAATACTGGCCAAACTGGATATTCGACATGAAATCTGATAACAGATTCTGATTTTTCCCCAAATTTCATTAAATAATAGTAAGGTCTGGTGGATCGTGGCTCCTCCTCCACCTTTGGTTTGGTCTCCTTGGACCGAGCCATGGGTGTTGTTGTTGTTGTTGGGTTCACTGGACATTGTTCCGTCTGAATAAGAAAAAAAAAGGATTTACCAAAATGACATACATTTTTCAATAATTTTCCTGTCTTTTATGTGTTATAGTCCAGGCTTAGTCTCCCTTGCTGAAAATTGTATCTAAATAGATTATGTATGTAGTTTTTTTTTCAAAGGTTACTTTTGTTTCCGTCCTACAAATCCACTCCAATTCATACATACTTACGTCAGGTGGTCCGAAAAAGCGCTGGTATGGCCACCATGGTTGCACACCATCTCTCTCTGTCCAGGGCCGATTAAGATGCCTCTACAAGTCTTTGGCCTGTCCATTCTTTAATGTCTTTCTTCCATGCTAATGCTGGACTTCTTCTTCGCCTTTTTCTTCTACTGATCCCTAAATATTCTCTTTATCAAAACCACCTCATCTCATCACAGGACTCACATCCATACATGGCCACTAAAAAAGCTGTGGCACGGAGCAATCGAATCTTCAACCTATTGCTAACCCCCTTACTCTTCCAAACATTATTCTGCTTCATTATGACCATGCGTGCTGTTGCTAGCCTTCGATTGATTTCAGAAGTACAGCTTCCACCTTTTGTTAATAAGTGAACCCAAGCTACTGAATAAATCAAGTCGGACATGGCAATGTTCAATGTTCAGCAGTTGAGAAATAATCAAATGATGATTGGTAAACTACGTGGCGCATTACAAGTAGATTACAATGGGCTAATATCCAGTTTATTATAATATTTTTAAGAAAGAAATAAGTCTATTCTCGTTTAATGGCCGGCCCCAGTGAAGCTTTTTAAATCTATGGTTTAGTCCAGAATACCGATCTAGTTAAATCTATATAATTTAATATCTATGTTACTTAGTGTTTTAACTGATGTTTGAATAAAATCAGATATGAGCAAATTAATAATTTTCTTCAAAATTTGGAGTAGTTTTAATAAACAACACGTCTTATTAAATATCGAAGTTTGAATTGTAATAAAAATATATAATTCTAATAGGCATAAAAATAATTGTTTTATTAGTAACTCCTTGGGTCAATTCTCAATTCACACAATAATTAATGAATTATGCAAGTATAAGAACCACATATCAAAATAACCAATGATATCAATACGTTATCAAACCAAACTTTGAACTCAAACTGATCATTGCCATCCATCTATCTAAGTGTTTAGAACAAAAATGTGTTGGATCGATTTTTTTCAATTCAGCAATGCCTATATGCTTTCTGAGAAATTGCTTTTCTTAAAGTCTATGTATTTATACAAGATACGTTAAAAAGTTGAATGTTAGATTCTAAAGGAAAACAACAAACGTATGCACCCCATCTGTTTTGATATTCTTTAGTCAGAGACTTTAGTAAAAAAAGTACCTTTTATATCATTTTGTAAATAAGAGAGTATGACAGATCCATGTAATTTATTTCGACGAGTATCGCGATGACTTCTCTCATTGTCATGAGCATATATTTACATCTCTCTGGTTAATGACAGATCAAAATGGGTGCCGAATCCATAATAATCTTGCATCCAGAGAACCAACAATCGCAACAATTCTTCTCAACACCTGATGTTTGTATTTGGATAGCTACCTATTTAGTCACTTAGATCACAACCAACCAGCCTCCACAACAATCAACACCACTGAAGCTGGGTGTTTTGGGGTGCCAATTCACAAAAAATACACCTGTCCAGTTACCCAAACACTCGATATATTGACATGTTTGGTGGTTCTGCATTATTATTATGCTTCGTTCGCCACACACAAACTGTCGCCGATGTTGGTGTAGTCGTGAAATCGTAATGCTATCACAGACTACACCAGGTGGTGTCTGATGCTTAGTAGATCTTATAGATGCTCTTTTATCAGGCAAATAACTAAATATTCTTGATAAAAATGCAAAACAATCACTGAAAGGACATCCGCAAAGCACTCTAGATTAAAGATAATTATCATCACTGAAGTGAACGCATATCTGAATACGATGTCATGGTAAATTTTTTAAAAAAGCTTTTTATTCTCGTAGCACTGGAATTTGAATATACAGTGACAAATCAGATGTATTCATCTCACTAGATGTAAAAATGCTGGAAAATATTTAAAATAACTGCTCCATCATATTGAAAATGTAAAATATTTTCCAACAATGTCCTTTTCAAATCATCCATTGGCAAGAGTCAAAGCTATTACTTTCGAGAGCATATTGCAAACTAAATGGACTGTTCTTTTGTACCAACAGAACAAAACTGTGATAGTATTGTTATATTCTACAGGGTGACCATAAAGTAACGCTGGTGATAAAATGAAATAAATTAAAAATACACTTAATGTCGTTCTTCAGATAGGCACAACAACATTGCCCGCTTACATTCATAAAAATCAACAAGTTGACATGCGTTGATCAAGTGTTCACAAAGTCTTGAAATTGTTTCCTTACAAGACAGTGGTCATTTAAAAGTTGGAGGAACTTGATTATAACCTACGCTCCAACTACTGTTAGTACTGTTAGTGCTTACGTAACGTGACAAAAATGATACCTCATTCCTCGAAACATGTTTTCAGTCTGATGAAGCTTGGTTTTGGCTTAATGGATATGTTAATTCTCAAAATTTTCGATATTGTTCATCCGTGAATCCTCATCAATATGTGGCGAAGCTTCTGCATCCACAGAAAGTGGGCGTGTGGGCAGCCATGACAGGTGAAAGAATTTTCTTTGTTTTTTCCAAGATCGTGTAAATACTGCAGTCTACTGTAATTTAATTGATTCATTTGCACAAACACTAACTCGTCGTGAATCTACAATTGCTTGGTTTCAACAAGATAATGCAACTGCCCATTAGAACACATTAAGCAATACTTTGGACTATTTCCATATCCACCACGCTCTCCAGACTTATCTCCACCAGATTTTTTCTTATGGGGACTCTCAAAGATGTGTGTTTACAACATCAACAACCCACAAACATTGGATGATTTAAAAAACAATAATCAGAACAGAAATGTGTCAAAATCCGTAGTGAAGCGGGCAAGGTTATGCTTATCTGAAGGGGGACACCATTTTCAACATCTTTTATGAAATATTAGGTGTATTGTACAAAACTGAACTTAATATTTTGAATCATATGTTTTGTAAACAAATTTTGGATTTTTAATTTACTTCATTATTTTCTCACTTGCGTTACTTTATGGACGAACACCCTGTAGAAAACTACATAAAAAGATATAAAATAGATTAAGTGGTCCACAGAAATTTCTTATAAAGAAAATTGATCTTTAAAAAACTAGTCGCTAATTCCTACCTATTCAGAAAGACGAGCATAAAACGAATTCTTTACAGGACGTTATGTATCTACTTAGAAAACAACAGTAGTATGAATTTACTAAATCTAAGCCATAATATGTAGGTACCTACATTGTAACGTCAGTTAAACTCAAAGTTAGTCATTACATATATTTTCTCTCTTGTCGTAAAAATGTCTAATGAATGGAAAATATTATATTATGATTTCTATCAACTAACTATTGGTCGATAAACGAAAACCACGGAATGTCATTATTAATTCAATATTTTATCAATACTTAGTCAAATTTGACCGATATTACAAACTCTAAGTTATAAGCTAGCAGTTCAAAAATGTGTAAAATAGCAAACGAATAATCTCCATCCATTCAGTCGCCTACAAACCCGGCAGCCAACTCAAATAACATGATATTGATTATGTAGAGGAGTAACTAATGTAAATCGATGCGACTAACTAACTTTACAACACAACACAACGCACGGCAAATCGAGAAAACAATTTCTTGGAGAAGTTGTAGGAGAGAGAAACAACCAGTGCCAGGCTAAATCTTCCCAACACAGTGCACCACAACATAATCAACAATCAAGAGACTTATCTCAATAATAAATACTTCTAATAGACTTATCTTACTAACAATCACCCCCAACAGACCTACATCACTAATAATTACCAGGAATAGACCTATCTTACTAACATTCATTGCCAAAAGACGTATCTCAGTAACATTTATTGGTTAGATACGTCTATTGCGTGATTAATCCAAAAGATGACAATCTGCTCAACAGCAATCTACTGTCATCAGATATATCTCACTAACAATCTCTTTTCCTCCCAATGACAAATAACAATATACTAACAGGCATGATCACTTGAAAATGGATGTATAAATTGAGTAATTCTTTCATCATTTGTGTAAGAAGATTTATTCACTTATCAAAGCATCCCCTTAGCATCCAATTCCAGATGCAAAGGTCAAAGGTATTGAACTGAAAGACGCATCAAATTCGACTTCAATTGCCTTTGGTATGTCGTAGACGAAGGCCAATTGTGTTAATCACGCTTGGTCTCAACTACTCAAATCATAGATATTTGCTTATCTGCAGTTCATCTGGTAGTTGAAAATATGTTGATGATAAATCATTTTGCAAATATCAACAATAATAATAAATAGGTAGAGATGAGTGACAAAATAAATGCCTCAACCTTTTTAGTATTGTAATGTTTGTATTCAAGGTTAATTTTTTTCAGCTCTATGTCTACATAGAAAAAAAAACAAGGAATTAAAACAACAACATTTCATAGATAGAGTTAAGGAAACATAATTAGATCAACCAAGCCTGGTGTAGAGGTAGGAGTAGGTACCTTCATAATATTTTCACTGAAATCACAAGACAGCTGACTCTCTCCCCCTGCAGCTAAGCTACAATGAATGATTCTCGTAGTGGGAAAGTTGGATAACAGCAGCAGTATGACTAAGCACAACCAAATAATCACCAATTGTCTGCAATGAACGATCAAACCAAGATCTCTTTCCCCTTTTCTCGCCCAACTGCAAGTTTTAAATATAAACGCATGCACAATCTATAGACCTTGAACGTTCTATTTCTCAATCTATGATTATTGGTAATAGTTAGTAACTTGAACTGTTTAGTAACGATAACGTCAATGTAATAAACAGTTTGCCATTGCTGATCTATGGCTACTAATCTTTCAATGGCCGTCCACACACAACGTTGCACTTCAGTGTAGGTACCAAAACAAATATCTAATCCCTACAAAAGAAACTAACTAATCTAGATTATCTAGATTCATAGTCACATCAACCTGAGCGTTGATCACGGGGGGTGGGGGTAAGGGCATATTACCGCTTTCTAAAATAATTGAATTAATTACCGTGTATCGATTGTTCTGAAATGTGGTACACTGGTACCTTGGAAAGTAATACAAATCCACAAAAATAAAACAATATTAACATTTATTGCCAAAGTTTTTGGGTAAAAATACTTACATGACTAAAAAACAAACAAATAAAGCATCCAGTTTTGCACAAATTCTAAATTTATATTCTAGAAGACATGAAACAAAGTATTAGATTTTGTCTTGCCTTTTATAACGGTGCTATAATTGTAAAAGATAATACTAAACTTCAATTAACTATACAAAATATCTATCTTCCTAAACTTAAGCAGAAACATAATGTAATAAATTTAAAATGGAAATAGCATCGATTTTTTAAATAATCTATGATACAAGGGAACATATTTAATCAAAGAAATGAATACAGTCAATCAATGTGGGCCTTTCCGCAGAGCTATTGAGACTGGGTACCAAGTAATAATGTAAAACATGACGACTACCAGAATTGAAAGCTTCCTCAGTGCAGCAACCAACGCCAAATACCATAACAACAAATCTTGCAGCATCCCGCCCCGTGCTAACCATAGAAATGTAAATTCATATATCTATGGTATCAGCTAACACAAATGTTGAAAAACATATTGTAGTGACGCGGAGTGATAGTTCAATATTATAATATTAAAATATCCCCCCATAAAATTAAATATTCATTCACACCGGCTGGCTACCCAAAATAATGAAGGAAGAAGCCATGTATAACTTTTCCAGCCAAACGTTACTGGAACCAAAAGTTTTAACATATCTAGTGCAAAATGCTATAGAAAGGAGGAAACTTGACTGGCATTTATTACAAACTTAGAACAACTTTTCATGGCCGGGACAAGGAGGCGAGCTTCAAGTACATACACAGACAGATAGCTTACCTGCGACCGACTGTAACAGTGATAGTGATTAAAACTGGTAATGAACTTGCACATATTAGAATCCACAGGTGTGTTTTAGCTCATATCCTCCCTCGATTATTTATTACTGATTACATTTACTACAAATTAATCATCGACATTCATGGCTGCTGCTACAACCCATGTCTATGAATCATTCATGATCATCTTTGCCGTTTAAAGGAAAAAGAGTGGAATTTCGCTAATCGACGTAACTGATTATGCAAAACGGCAATTGGATCAAAAACAAACGTCTCGAATATCCGATGAGTTGCTCAATAGATCTAATGTATTATGATCACAACTCTACTGTTTTAGTCAGTTTTACAACCAATTGGTCATTACATCACACAATTCATTTCATGACCAATATACCAGATCATTAATGAGGTCATGGTACATATATTTTCATCCATTGAGAGTGGCTGCCTCATATAATGAAAATCCAATAATCAAGACTATATATTCAAAAGACCAGCAGACAATGTAGAGATTAAAGCAACAAGAACGAGTAAAGTAGTGGCCACAGAGAAAAAATTATACAGAGGTCCGAGACTCATCATTTTTTAAATAAAGCAGATGAGAAAAGTATCAAATTGTGTGTAACTTAATTGGGAAGGTATAAATCTGAAATATATTGTAAGAATTTTAAGATATAAAATAGTTATGCCCGAAAAACTGCATTTTCTCCTATCTCCGCAATTTTAAAAGGTAGTTAGTCATAGATATTGTCCATAGCATCTGCAGAATCTAAATATATATTTAAAAATTTACGAAATTCTATGAAATTTATAAAGAGTCGGACCTCTGTATAATTATTACTCTGTGGTCATGGACGTATTTTTCATACAATTTCAACAAAACAAAAGCTAAAGGGTGAAATCCCAAAAAAACACTAGCTAAAGAAGCTAACCAACACTTGACCAAACAGAAGAAAAGATTAATTTGAACACTGTCAGCATTATCATCAGGTTCGGTCCTGAAAAATCCGTAGGAAACTTCTATCCTCCTGCAAGGCGCCATGAAGACCAAAACAAACTTGACATCATCCAAAGAAGAGCAGGTTCTCAATATTTCTGAGCTCGAAGAGAGATTTAAATTTATCAATAATTTAAAAAAACGCAAATTATAACACTGATAGACACAAAATTCTGGCAATAAAAGAATTACGAGCACTTGGCCCACAAAAAACAATAATATATATAAATAAAGACTGCCGGGGCCTCAAAATCAAGCCAAGATAAAATATTCGACTGAAATGCTCAGATCTACCTACTTCCTTCACTCCAAGCATTGATCCCTGCCAATTACGTCACTTGAATAATTCAACAGTTACTAACTTGCTTTTAGTTGAAGGTCTAAATTATTTCATTCATTCATTCACATGCAGCCAACTAATGATTGCAACTTTGTATCACAATCGAGTAAAAAAGCATCCGTTTAAAAAAACATCGCTAGCTGATAACGAGATATCTTTAAACCAAACGTATACACACACAAAGATAGATCATTTCCTATCGGCAATGCCTGTAGCTCTGCAAAACAGAGTGGCGGTGCCTATCGCTATGCAAAACAGATGTGCAATTATTACTGCAATCAGCACACACCATACTACATATCACCGTCATCATTAGGCCACAGAAATAGGCATGTAGTAGGTATGAATCACCGTGTGAGTTACAGAACCTTAAAATAATAAGAAATAGAATACATACCTAACACTTTTTAGCTCAAATTCCTTTCCACTCTTAGTTATGCCTACCCTTGGGACATAGAAATATACTTTAAAGACATTCCTAGACAATTTTCTTAAAGGTGCATCAACACTTGGTTAGGTTAATCATAGCCTGAGGTCAGAGTAAGGTCAGATATTTAGCACGAGTTAATTTAACAAAATTAGGAAGTACCATAGCTCCCTGATTTCCAGAAGACCTTCCGAAAATCGGTGTACCTGGGTTTCCAGTAATAGTACAAAAAAACTCCCAGAATTAACACAAACTGTAGAAATAGAGCGTTTGTCAACCAATTACCGGCAAATTTTCCTTTTTAAAACGGGTTATTCTCGGTATTTTTGATGGTATATTGAAAGAATAATATTTCATTATATCTGAAAAAGAACACAAGCGAACCCTCCACTGCGCACGTCACAATGGGGTAAAACGGGGTAGTCGCCTCGTGTATAACCCGCGTGCCCTCGATAGTTGATCTCCCTGATTACAGCACCCATTTCAGGGAGATCTTCTGGATTCCACTACTTTTTATATGGCAGGTCTGAAAATTATTCAATAAATATAATTTTATTTTAAATATTGTTGTCTCACACAAAAAATCACCAAATCCATATTCAAATAAGCCACCGCTACCAATAAGTAGACATAATTTAAGTAGACCATTAAAAATATTTGAAATCTCGTATATCT
>JAUYWI010097386.1:0-11787 GCA_034780595.1 Parotoplana pacifica | reverse complement strand
TCCATTCTCTGTCAGCTGGAGAGGAAGATGTTGCTGGAGTATCTCGACATACGCTTCAGAGTTGATTGTTCCATGAACAAGAGCAAGTGCAGACAGTCCAACGCCTGAAAAACCACCCCAGACCATTAACTTTCTTCCCCCTACTATTAATATGTAAGTCATAAAAACATCCTAATTGTCCAGTAAAATACATAGATAAATAAAACGGATAATAATGAATCATCTAACAAAAGTAATTATTTCAGGGATCCCAGCGCCCTATGAAAATTTTAAAAAATGTAATGAGAAAGACACGAATAGAAGACAAGTAGAAGACATTTAATTCGGCGTAGATTAACAATACATAGTAGTCAATGTAAGTTTTAAAATAGCTAGTATACCCACAATAAATGTTACGTAAATAATCGAGTTTCCAGAACTAAATTAGCACCTACATATTAGAAAACATAGAACATGTCGCTATTAGACATTATGAGTAACAATCAATTGTTTCACTGTTTTTTAGTGATATACAGAAAGTTATTTTGTTTGCTGCATCCACTTTTGAGCCACCATTGCATTAATTCTCTTTGGATTTAAGACATATTATGGAATTGGTCCGTAATAGGGAACAGTGGAATCCATAGACATGGACCTGACAAAAGGCCATTTTATCTAAATGTGATGTCTTTAATTCGCTCTACCTATACTATAAACAGAAAAAACAACAGACATTTTGTATAGCCAACCACTTTGATGCCCAGTGGTTAAAGCGATAACCTTAAGGTTGCCACATATCATGATCCGTGGAGATATGTACTACCACATAATTACTATTGTTGAGGAGACTGCCTCCTAGACTTTTACGGGATCAATCAATAAACCAACGCCATTCTTCTGTTGGGAGTGACTGATCTCAGCTAAATCATGAAGACTGTCGCTAATTAAAATGTTAATAAATAGTGTTAAAACAAAACAGGCTACATGACCAAGGTTAGATTCTGACAATTGGGTAAGCCAAAGATCGCCTAGCTGTATGTATAGTATACATAATGATAATCTCTGAACTCCTACTTTTGAAATAATTGGATGAACATTTCTCTCACTGAACTGTTGCACTGGGCTGGGTGCACCTCGGACCACAGTTGACGATATTAGAATTTCATGCTCTAACAGCAGAGCAGATCAACTGCTTGGTTAGTAACTTGTTGGTAAACTGTGGAGGGTGGTTATCACCTCCCCCTAAATTAACATACTTCCCATGGGGGCTTGATTTGGCTTGACACAGACGTGCCCTATGAGGATCAACATTTTTAAACATCTGCCAAGCAACAATCCTCTGGAGTTTAAAGAAAAAATCCAGGGCGATGTAATATTGTATCTTTAATCTGCGCAAATAATTCTTATTTAAATGAAATATCATCTATGAATCAGCCTAAAACCATAGATATTCATTTCGTTTTCTTAAATTACAAAACTAAATCATCTTTTTGAATCTCAGGTTGCACCCTGGTCACAAAATCAATATTTTTGAAGAGACGGAATGTCGTATAATGGCAGTTTTCAGTGTATCTACCAATAGTAATCAATTTTTGAAGTCAGGATTGAATTTTTATAAAACGTATATTTTGTAATTTTGGCCAAAATAGGAGGATGAGACCAAAAATCTTTAGTATCAATAGATCAGCAAATCGGTTGAGGCGTCTTCAATCAATCTGAGAATGTGTGGGTGCACCCCTCTCGAAGTCTACGATAGGCTAAGACACAATACCTCTTTGATCTCATTGTTTGCTTCAGTGGCTTGATGATGACTCAAACAATAATAGGAAAATCTAAGCTGCTAGCGCCAAACCTCAACTATGCTTATTCAACATTTCAAACATCTTGAAAGCATAATTAAATATACATTCTTCACAGGTCCTGAAATATCTAGTAAGAACCCAAGTTCAAAAAGTGTATTGGAACATGGGTTCTATGAATATCAAGCAACACACATATTTGTACAAAACTATGGTCAATGAATTTCAATCTGACATGGTAGAACTAATCACCACTTGTCTGTCTAGTTAATTAATTTCAAATTCATGGGCCTAAAACTGCTGGTTCGTTTAAAGGTACAAGAAATATACTAAGTAACTTAAATAGCCATACAAGATGCTTCTATATAACCCAAAAACAAGACAAATAGGCAGGCAGTGATTTTAATACAATATAAGTAAAAACATAAAATTATAATATAAAAACAACAAACATTTGAAGCAAAACTAATTGAGAGAAACTAAATAGTACAAATCAATTAATCCTCGTTCCACTTGTCTACAGGTATCTCCTACAACAGCAGCAGATAAGTACTCACTGTAGAGATGTTATCTCTCAGCATCTTCCACATTATGTTCAGCTGCTGTCTCTCTATAAACGGAATAATAATAATTGCCTCGACACAGGTTTCAAAGCTATTATATTATTGATTGTTTGGGATTGTGGTTCAAATGTCGTTTATATTTATTTTATTGCATATTGAAGCTTCCATAATACAGTAATATGTGTTTCCTCAATTTTCGAAAATTAAATTAAATAGCACACGGTGTCCCCCAAAAATTCAAAGGCCGCGATAACAACTAAAAAAATCTGCATAAAAGATTTTTCAGATAATGTACTTCAATCCAAATTGTTTTTGTTTAAGTATGTACACCGAGACTCCTGTGTCTAACATTCCTGGCTCGAATTTTGATTAACTTAGTTCCTTAAAACTTCATTACATTTTTATTGGTTCAGATGCTCTAACTTTATATCCAAATTTAACGCAAACTATGTATATTCTGGTTTACTAAACTATAGCCCTCTAAACGAGTTCGATTTTATTACCTATTTACATGAAAAACCAAAATAATAGACATACACGATGGACTTTTAATTAGAAAACTAACTGTAGTCATTTTCCATCATGCAAAATCTATCATGAAACACCCATTCTTAAACATGTAAAGTGTAATTAATAGGTACTTGAAGTTAGCATCAGTAGTAAAGTTATAAATTCTAAACATTTGTCTTTAAAACACATTGATTTAATGTAATATTTAAAAATCAATATTTTAAAAAACTATTACAACATACATAAATATAGCGTACAAACATTTGCAACTGACACAGTAGGTACAGGCTTAAATGTTCCAAAGCTATGTCAGTACATGATAACATACTATCCAAATTAAAACGGATTTATTCAAGAAACTAATTTGTTGGCAAAGGTTATAATAAGAGGTGAGTAAATCAAAACAATAAAATTAAAAACAATCACAAAAAATGTAAATCACAGTAGGGGCAGTGTCAAGAACAAACTTCCCCATTATACAGTAAATGCAAGTTATACTACTTTCAGTAATATGATTGAAACAATGCTTTTAATAAGTTTGACATAATTATAAACTTTACAATCCTTCATACCTAATTATGTATTTACAAATTTATCAACATTGTTCCTACGTATTTTGCAAACGTTATCCTCAATTTTCATTTAAAAAAATGATCTGCTTCAATTATCCAATGGAGACTTATGTTTTAGATCCAGTATGCTTTGCAAGCCACCTTTGACACATTGGAAATTGTACTCAATGATACCTACAATAATATATTAAAAAAAACTGTTTAAATTTTCATTCTACTCACCTCACCTGCAGTGCTCTCAAGCTAGAACTTTCTATTCAAAAAGTAGTTTGAGAAATATCACGAACCTACCTATCTTGTCCATGGCTTCTTCGCGTAAAAGACAGACGATGGCCAAGAACTTATTAACACCCCGGAGAAAGAGCACTGTGTCATTGTCCAGGCGAATAAAAGACGTCGTTTCACACGAGAATCCGGAATCACCATTATGAGAATCACTGAAGCAAAAAAAACTCATCTTTAGACTGACCTACATCTGAATACCAAATGA
Organism: Parotoplana pacifica; assembly: GCA_034780595.1. Lineage (NCBI taxonomy): Eukaryota > Metazoa > Platyhelminthes > Proseriata > Otoplanidae > Parotoplana > Parotoplana pacifica. Next base: position 7,874 of record JAUYWI010097386.1, on the reverse strand, counting down.
CCTACGTTCTGACCTACATTCTGAACACACCAATGACCTACTTGTATATGGAGGCGATATCGACTACCACATCGATCATGTCACAGCACAGCTCATAGGTCTGCATGTCAACTGGGTTGGAGTCAGTCGCCAAGTAAATCTTACTGGCAACGTCAAATAAAAAGGCTTTCTCCAGTACAGAATTCTGAAAAGTGGCACAAATAGATGCTCTACATACATACAAGTACCTGCCTGATCATAATCAAACCAAACTCGATGATCCAACACCATAATGGTGGAGCGATTAGAAACAATAAATAACTTAGAAACTAAAACTGACAACTGAATAAAATAATCTCTCCCATATCTTCTTAGGTAAACCCATGATTTCCAAAGACAGCACCACAAAATCAACAACCCAATTTGCCTTCCCTAATAACTCCCTAAGACGTCAGCAAGAAAAGCCAGACTTTCTTTAACATTCGATAGCCGAGTGGTTAGCACTGGACCAGAGATTGGGAGGTATCCGGTTTGAGGCTCAGTCGTGGCTCACTTTCAAGTTACTTGGCAGACAGGGTTCCGAAGGAGAGTGCGCAGAGACTAGACTCGCCGTCAATGAGTCCCCCAGAGGATCTGGTTGTAGCCCAAGAGGTCGTTAATCGTCGCTCAATTGGTTGCGCCCCCGTGGTGACCATTGTTGGCTACACCGCCGTGTGCTATGTTGGCAAAATGCACACACTCCCCTGAGTCACAGCATAAAGGGCTCTTGTCCCTGAGAGTAACTAGCCCTGAGTACTTTCTTACTGGTCAAGAAGCAAAAGGAAACCCGTCTGGTTATCTGATTTATAGATAGGGGAAAAAATATCTCAACCATGTCCAAGTTGGAGTTTCTGATAAAATCCAGGTGCCATCTAAAAATCTCCTTATATTCTTCCACCTACAAGAAACTGAAAAAAAACTAAAATCGATTTTCATTTGAACCTATTATGTAACTTTTGTACGTATTAAGACTGCCTAACTCATACTCGATGTCTGTGTGCGTTTAGATGACGCAAATGCGACCAACATGTGATAAAGAAAAGTATCAGCCAGGTCGCGTACCCACTGAACAGAAAAGAATCAGCACCGATATAAGTGCACATTGAACTCTGTGTAATATATTCTGGTACAACAAACCAGTAGGTAGGTAATACTTTGGAGTTGATCACCACCCATGTCAGTATGAAATCACCTTTTAATGAACTTCGATTCATTAGATATACAGCGATAACATTATGTACTTGCCTTGTTATATCAACTGAACGATGTACTCATTAAACTAATTATACCGAAAAAATAGCTGTGTATCAAAGATTAGCATTCCAATCCTATGGAATTGTTCAACTCCATGACAATTTTTATCTATTTATTGTTCAAAAAATTCTTGGAATTTGTGTCCCAGTACCTCCTATTAAATAGATGCACGACAAACATTGGAAGATAATCCTCCAGGAAGATGGGGTGTGGGCGTAGGGACGTGATAAAATGGCCAGCACGGTCGCCAGATCTGACAGTTTGTGATTTCTTCTTATGGTCCTCTCTAAAAAACGGGTATTCACTACAGGAGAGAATTTTAGAACATTAGATGATCTGAAAACCAAGATCCGTAAAGAAGTTGTGCAAATTAACCCCAAACATTTCACTTCATCATTTAGAAATTGGACAAAACGTCTGGATATGTGTCTGGCAGTAAATGGGCAACATTTTGAGTGAATTTTGTCGTTTGAATGACAGAATATTGGAAATATTTCGAAGTGTTGTAAATATTATGTTTATATACTCTTTTTCCTACAAATTCCAAGGATTTTTTAAACACGTGTGTATGCCTGCCATAGATTTGAAGACGTACTTTAAAGGTCTAGTATTTGAAGTTGAATTTCTATACAGCATCCTTTACATTCTTCTGTGGAAACATGTCAATTTTTGAATTTGTTGGATAAAAAATGGAAGTTACGGAAAATCGGTTGTATTTTTGGTTAAAGAAGAAATGGTCTCAATGACCAAAACATTCACGATTTTGTGCTTATATTATTCCCTGACAAGGCTTAATTGTGCCACTGTGTCAGGAAGTTCATGAAGACAGAATGACAGTGAAACACGATTGAAGAAGTAGAACGCTTAATAAATGCAAATCCCTCAATAACAATGCATTAAATAGACATTTCATATTCAATGGTGCAGTGAATTGTGCAGATGTTGCAGTAATGTGGCTCCATACAAAGTGCGTACCTCATGCACTGTCAATAAACAAAATAAAGCAGTCAGTGCTGAAAGTTGTCAAGAGTTCCTGGAAGCACTGCCATCACGACTATGCAGAGCAAATTTAGTAACCATTGAAGAGAAATGTTTTCACTTGAGAAAACTCAAAAACCAATCAATACAAAATTGGCTGTTGGGTAACACCTTTTGGAGATGGAGAACATCTTCAGACGGCAAAAAGATCCAACTTGGAGAAAAATTCTTGCTGCAGTGGCAATATCACAAAAAATAGAAACCCATCATTACGAAATATCACAACCCAATGAATCCATAAACAGAAATCGATACGTACGGTACTGTGAATGAAAAATTGTTACTAATTGTGATTTAAAACTGTATTTAAACAACTGCTTTTTTCGGTATAGACTATGTAAGTTTATATATACCTAAGTAGCAATTTGAGTTCATATTAATGATAACACCAATGTTTTAATTTATTCATCAGAAAACCTTGGATTATTGTGGTTTTAATACGATTAAAGATGGCTGGTAACTCTCAGTGCCAGCGATTCATTTGATTTTGTTAATAAAGCAGGAATTTTTGCAAGACTTTTGAAAGTTGAATATTTTACACCTTATAACCTCATTTTTATTTCTGATTCAAAAAAACATTTAAAAAAACTCAATAACGAAAATTCGTACAAATCGGGGGAAGAAATCATTTTCATTGTTCGTTCGACATTTTTAGTTGTCTTTCACGCAGATAGGTTACAGTAAGGTAGAATGACATACAGACTAAAATGAGAGCTCACCGTTATGAAAATGTTCAGCAGATTTTCAAATGCTCCGAGATAAGGAATCAATTTTTGCACAACTTTGCTGAAACATTCGAAAATGGAGTGGTCGTAGATTGTGGTAAGATAGAACCTGAAACAGAAGTAGGACGCTCTGTAGAATTGCCATAACTCTTTTTTTGCCTAAAAGTATCAATAAAGTTAACTGTTTGGCACAAGAATCAGACATAATTTTGAGCGAAATCTTGTGATCTGTCTATCGACATAGTCAGGGATGCCATAAATCGGAAACCAAAAAAAGTGGTTGCTGAGTGGGGAAGCCCGCAGCGAGACCTTGGTGGGGGGGTCAGAGCGGCGAAGCCCATAGAAAGTTTTTCAATAAATGTTACGCTACAACAAGCAAAATTAGAGCATGAGAAACCAGCCCCTAAACAAGGAAGGCTCCTTTTTCAATTGTTAGAAAATCGAATTTCAGATAAAAATGGAAATATGGCATCCCCGCAAAGTAGCTACGTGACTACATAAACCAAACTCCCAACTTCTAATAGAAGCACTGAACGAACAATTTCGGTTTCTTTTCTAAACCCATTGTTCAGTAGCCGATCACAGCGATATGAGCCCTTAATCCTGCGACCCGCCAGTATGAGGTTTGCATTTCTCAAGCTGCCCACGATGTAGACAGTGCTCTGCGGTCACCCCGGGGTAGCTACCGTCAGGTTCAACCAACAGTGTCCCAAGGCAGACACACATTTCAGGGCTGGAAAACAATTAAATGACCAGCAATGGACATCTACCGGGCTGCCAAGGATTCCTCTGCCTCCAGGGGAGCTACTCAAGGTGGTCATTTCATATACATATTTTCCCTATGCTGAAAAATATTGGGTTTACAAGTTGCTGCGTTTCACTTCAAATTTATACCACTGACTTCTGTTACAAGCAATTTAAAAAAAACAGGTTGGTCCTACGTTAACGGGAAATAGGTTTTCGTTAAAAGATTTGTGCATTTTTATTAAAATTATAATTAAATACAATACTACTCGCAAGTAACATACTTTAAGTACACAACTTTAATAAAATAACAGAAAATATGTTAAAGAAAACCTATTTCCTTTGACGTAGAACAACGCCGATTTTTAATTGTTTGTAACATCAACAGAAGTCAGCAGCATATAAATTTGAAGTGAATCAAACAGATATTTTTAGAAGAGGAAAAGTACATTAAGTGACCCTGAAGGTAACGCGGCAGACGTTCATTTTCTGACATCTATCTTTTCCAACACAAATATGTAGGTCGGCTTTGGGACGCTGATTATTGCACCTGAAGGTTGCTACCGTCCTGACTAAAACATTTACCGCCAATTGACAACCTCTTCACGGTCCTTGGGGGCCAATACCGGATGCTATGGGGACATCTTGACCAGTTATCTGGCGGGTCAGAGGTAAGTTGTCAAATTCGACTTCCGAAACTCACGAAATCTAAAAATAGCGAACTGAGTAATACCAAACGTTAAATATAATGAAAGAGCCTAAAACTATTCCCTGCCTTGGAAAATCAATAAGATGCGCCATTGCTATGTTGACGCAAATGAAATTCACATCACTAACAAATCAGCAAACAGTCAACCAATCAAAAGATGAACGAATAGTCACGCAAATATTGTGCTGACTATAATCTATATATAACAATAACTAACACATTGTTGACAAATTTCCGTTCTACGCACCTACTATCAAATCTGCAAAATGAACGAAAGAAGGTAGAATCTATGGAAAAACTCAATTGGGTACATCATTACTTTATCGAACCCAAACGATCACATCTTCAACACTAACTAGATCCATATTGGAATCTATTCAGTGATTTACATGTACGTACTGACTTCTCCAGATATCTATGACTTATTATACGTACCCAATGCTAACATTCTCCAGTCCCAGGTCCATCAGATCGTCATTGGTCCTCTGAGTGATGTCTCGCTGAGTGGCCATTTTTTGGTCATCGGTCAGACAGTCCACTTTGTGAATGAACACTTCAAATTTGATCTGACTGTTGCTTTTATAGGCACGTTGAATGGTCTGATAGAGCTTGGCTAGGGCCTCCATGTAGTCATCCTGACATTAAGGTAATAGCACATCAATATTGAGACAAACAAACGGTAAACAATACCCGTTGGCCCAAATAAACAGGTCAGATATGAAGCTTCAAAGAAATCAGCATAATTTTCACTGTTGTTCTAACATGTCTAATGTTAAAATACAGGAAATGCGTTTTCGTAAATATATTTTAGAAAGTGTTTGCATGTATATATATTACTTGCAAGTAGTATTGAATTTAATGTTAATTTTAATTAAAAAAATACAATAAACTAATTTCCACAGAAGTAAGTACCCTGAATTATATGTTAATTGGATAAACGAGTGAAATACGATTTTTTGAAAGATAGGAATATAGCAATAGGAGGGCCATTAGCTACCAAAGACCAAACGGGGATATTTTACATCTTTAACAAAGTACTATCACTTCACAAAGTATCATTTTATATCCTACAATGAGATTATCAAGTTTCAGACTATTGATTAATAAAAATCTGATTATACATAAAAAAAGTAATATACATATACTTATTTAGTTATTCATATATTCCAAATTTATTCATTTGAAACTACTGTGCCACAAACTTACAACTAACCTGAGCATCAATGACAAAAATGATCGCACACGAAGCACCAAAGATCCTCTCGAAATCAAACATTGTATCAAAAAAATCAACCTGGCCTGGAAAATCCCAAATCTGGAATTTTATGAAAGAACAATTGGACACATCTACGAAAAAAAGAGAATATTAACAAACTTAATTACTTCTAATCTTAAGTATCTCCAATTCAAATTAAAGTTTATACAAGTACTCACCATCTTTCATAATTTTATTGGTACTTTCCAAAAATAAAGTTTCATTGGGTGACATTTTATGGAAGACCACCTTTTGGATGGATGATTTACCACTTCTGAAAAAACAATGCACAACATAAAACTAAATAATTTAATAAAAATTTGTCAAATCTCAACTCAGAGCAATTAACACCCAAATTTAACCTAGATTAACTCCTGAAACATTGGATTAACACTGGAGTTTTAGATAGAGTCCATTAGTGTACATTGATAAAGAAAAGATATCATAAACATCAATGTAGACAGACTCTGGATGTGAAACTTCCAGGAATCAAGTTCAACTAGCTTAGTTGTGCAATATACCTTCGTAGTCCCATTAGCAGTATTCTTGGCTTTTCATCTGCTTCTGACTGTGAATCTGTGATACCTGCAGCTTCCATAGTATTTAGAGTAGACCTGTAGCCATAGTCAACAGGAAAGGAATTGATAAAGCTCCCAATTGCAGGTTCACTGTAGGAAGCCATTTAATCTCTGTAAATAATTTTGGCAATTAAATTTAATTAATGCAGAAGTAGGGAATACTGTGAATAAGATGGATCAATTTATTATTAGGTAGACACTACCTTAAAACATACACAAAAAGAACCACATTTTAATATCAAAGTGTAAAATTTTGTGGCAAAACAAAACAATGCCTAAAATAGTAAATTTCTCACAATTAAAAGTTTATTAATATTTCTAACGTTTTTTAGTTTTATGATCATCGATTGTTTGCTAATTCACTTTAAACTCTGTATGTATGTACAGTAATATTATTTTAGTTTGTTGATAAAATTCATGCTGTGCAATGCCAAATGCAAGCTATTTTTAAATTGAAATCTATGTACAAAAAATATAGTGAAAACAATAATGGAATGAGGAAAAAATGTACCTAATAGTATGTATATTTTAGAGGTGAAATTATGTACAATTATATAAAATTAATTTATTTAGAAAATTGATGTTTGCAACTGTACCATACACTAATTCTCAAAAAAGAATGAAAAAAATATACTAAAGTGATGCTGTTTTATTTTCATCCATTTAAAATAGTTATCAAGGTGTACAGGGTATCCCATAAGTCACATGACATAGGAAATTTCCACTTTAACATTCATGTCAAGGTAAATCGATTATTAACAATTGCCTGAGGTTTGTTAGTTAGTTAGCTGTTAGTTACTGGCTTAGATGGTTAGTTAGACAGTGCAGTGTAGGATTTAGGCACTTACCTAACATATTTGGATAAATTAACAAAGGAGGAATAGGTGGAAATAGTTTTATTGTGTGGGGTTGAAGGTACTAGTATTAGATCAGTTGCAGCAACATTAGTTGTAAAGTATGAGAGGTCAATAAGTTCATAGAATCACCCAGAATTCAATGTGCAAGATCAACATTAATGTCTTTTTTTAAACAATGAAAATATCTAAGGTATTCCTGAAAAAGTTATATCTTGAAGATTTCAGATTTTATGGCCATTTTAAATTTTTAAGTCAGTTGGTTATGACAAAAAATTAACTGGAAAAATATACTTATTCCAACAAAATTGACATGATTATGTACAAAAAATAACATCAATGTGCACATTAAGGAATGACATGTCAAAATCATTTCAAAATAATCCCCATTACATGCAATGCACTTGTGCCTGCATTCAAACCATTTTTGAAGCTGATCTGCCATTCTTCAATGGAGATTGAACAACTTCTTTGATGAAGGCTGAACTGCTTCATTCTTGTTGTTGAAATTCTGACCTCCGAGAACCTTCTTCACTTTAGGGTCATTCCATGACCATTCAACAAATGGGGTGCTGCACATGCTCACCATTTTTCTTTAAATTTTCACCAATTGTAGTACCATATGTGAAACCTCTAAATACCAAATATTAGTACCATATGTCATATAGTTTTTGAGTTACACCATTTTGAAAATTTCAT
>JAUYWI010097375.1:0-11787 GCA_034780595.1 Parotoplana pacifica | reverse complement strand
TGGAGACCACGGTGTAGTTGAGATTGAGACGCCCATATTCCCATTGGACTGGACAATAGACCTCCAGAACATTGCATAACCAATAGTATGACGAGCGTCTGGCAAATTGCAGATACATAAGGTATTGAAATAATAATTATCAACTGTAGAAAAACGCAAGCTGTGAAACTACATATAAAAAAAAATAGAGAACCCTGTACACTACTATTAGCTGGATTACATCTTGATGTCACCAAAATTTCAATTTCAAAGAATTAGAACTGTATTTCATAATTCAGTAATTGAAAATCAACAAACAAAATGGGGATTTTCTTTTAGAATGAACAAATTAATATTGCAGATGCTACACTTGAACATTTAATGAGAAAATATCCAAGGAAAAAGATCTGCTACATGAATCACAAAATATGAAGTGAAAAATAAATAGAATTTTAGTCTTTCATTTTCAGAGGAATTAAAAAATTAAACACAAAAAAACTTATCAACTGAATAAAATCAGGTTTAAAAATGATTATATATTAATATAATTATTTATCCACAAAATCTGTACAAAAAAGTACATTCTATGTGCGTACATATATAAGGATACAAAAAATAGTTAGGGTAGGATAAATTAGGTAATTAATTGTTTTTACAACGTCGAAAATACCTACTAATTACATACAGATTATGGATTTTTCAGAACATTATATGACTAAAGAATATACGAGTAATACATACAATTTTCAGAGTAGACTGACTAATTTCCGTTGCTGCACCATAGTTCCAGATTTTGGTTAGAAAATCTTTTATGTAGTATTATAGGTACTACTCAAGTAGTAAATGATTAAATTTATGAAACCATTAATAATTAATTTAAAATATGTAATTGTATATCTTAGCAAAAATGAAAGATCACACGAAAAGACCTTCTAAAACAAGCTAAGAAACTAGTCAATATCGCAGATGCTACACTTGAATATTCATCAATAAATACACAAGGAAAAAGATCTGCTGACAATAAAATAGAAGGAAATTCTGAAAGTAAAAACCAAACTCGGACGTACCTAGACTGAAATTCTTTTGTACAAAGTGAGTGGGAAATGTTCTCTATGGAATCGCATAGACAGTGAGTGTAGTCATAAGTGGGATAAATACACCTAAAAATCAAGTACAACAAATATCATTCTATATTATGGGACAGACACCGGTAGATAGGAATTGAAATTTGGTACAGATCAAATTGAGGTTGTCTTCAAAACAAAAATACACAGCAACATCACCACTATTAAGTTATATAAATTATGACATACTATGTGGAATATTTCCATTAGTCCTGGGAATTTAGTTGAGGAAAGTAGTGTGGGAATCCTGTCCATCCACAGAATTTCAAGTGAATCGACAAAGTTTAATTTTTGAAGTAGATCACAACTTAGCGCTTCGATTCACCTGCAGCCTGGATAGCTCAGTGGGTAAGGCACTCGCCCAACACGCTGACAGTCCAGGTTCGAGTCTACCTACGACTGATGAGACCCAAAAAGGTCGAAACCGGTCTCGTAGTGGCTTTGCTGGTGAATAAAATTAATTGTCATCAAATATTTTATAGAAAATAATAAGGTGATTAGGTAAGCCAAAAGGAGTCCATTGTAATACATAGAAGTCGGGGGGATATTTCTGTTGTTTCAAAATTTTACACGCCAACACAGATGACTATTTGCTTGATTACCAGTAAATAACCAATTTCAAAAACTTAGTCTGGCTTTAGGTCAGGAAGCAGGAGTCAGACCACAGCTGGCCCAAAATTATACCAAAACTTTATTTTGAGAGAGAGAGATCAAATTAAATCTATAAAAAAGAAAATCAAATGTGATCTTAAATCATACAAAAAAAACAAAATTGATCAATGACTTTCGGTAATTATGTACGTCTTGGTTTTTAGTTCTAAATAGAAATTTATTATATGATAAATGTAGAAAAAACTGAAAAGATTAATATATCCACGGTTGAAGTGGGCACAATAATTCATGATGCACTTTATGTAGGAAATTTATTTATCCTTTTTGGGTTAAATCAATAAATATTTATGGATGATTTGTTCTGATAAGATGTATTTATATATTGCCAAATTAATTTCCTTTGAAGAGCATTCGTATGGAAAATACAATAATAAGATTAATATCATGTTTTTATTTTTAAAAAATAAATAAAAACTGCCTCGCCGCATAACTGTGGTATTAAAGAGATTACCAAGTTAATAATTTTATATTTGATACTCAAATAAACTTTTTTATACACATTTTTTTACTGCTAGACTTTAGTAGTCTTTTAACATCTTTTTTTTAAATTTCTGGTTATATGTGAACATTGCCATACTAGGTATGTAACAAACGCTAAACTTTGTCGATTAGCAAAGCGGGAATTTTACCGCCTGAACATGACAGAGTTAAGGTAATTTGGATTGTAAGTTACAACCAATTTCTTGGGGGGGGGGGGGGGCGCGAATCAACCCATCACCCATGACGACACGGTAGGCACTCCATAATTGATTGTTGAACAAAAGTACATTCGTCCTCAGCGGAATGCGAAATTATAAGTGCAAACAAAGTTTCAAAAATAATAAAACTCCTTTTGCACATACTAGACGCAGGTTAGAGTAGACATGTCAACATTTACTTATAAATAATCTAAAAAAAGCTAGGTTGTGATACGACGGTTTAGAAGTTTAGATTTGTACTTCGACAAATGAATCAGTAGTTGTAATAAGTACCAAATATAGGCAAAGAGGGTAGTACGGCGATTGTAAATGTCAACTTTTACAATCTCTTTTCTGATTATTCACCTGCGCTTCCATCATAATAATTATATTCATTGCGTGAGTCATAGGGGGAACCTGCTGTGAATGTTTAAAATGCCCTGGTATATTTAAGCGGCAATGTTTAAAAACTCCGCTAAGTTGTACGTCTCCAAATTGCACCTGTAATTAGTAGACATTCCAAGTGCATAGTTGGCATTCAATCGTCTCTCTAGAAAGAAGTCCAGAACTAGCCGAAAGTACACGCAAACCAACTAGAGATTGCCGATTATGTCAACTTTTTATATAGATTGAAAAAATAATGAATGATTTTTTTTTAGGTTTAATTAGAATACATTTTTCAGCCAGCCGAGATCGTTTGGTAATTTGCCAATAATGTATGTACATGCTCCTTGGCGAGGTTGCAAGGAATGCTGAATAGTCACTCTGTTTTCGAACTATAGATACCCACTTGAAGATCTTTTTTCTAGTCCAGCCACTGATTCATTCTATTCATTGCTATGTGATATTATAATTATCATTTGGTATGGCTAGTCACAGTGTACGATAAGATAGGCAGGCATATTCTATGAATAAGTTGTTGCAGTTTATAATATCTCTTTATAATGCGGTATAAAGAAAATATCGATTTGTGCTGAAAGTCTCATTGAAAGAAGTCGTCTATAAAAGGTCTTATAGAAAAAGTCGTCTATAAATAGTCATATCATTTTGTCGTATAAAAAATCGTATTTGTCCCAATACAAAATTGTCATATATATTGCGACCCAAGTTGTGTTGTTGGATGTACCTAAACTTGAAATACCCAAAACTTTGGAAATTGTAACCGGTTGGTGTATTTTCAAACAAACATTAATGGCAATCAACATTTAAGATTTAAAACAGCCATATATGTGGAATAATTAATATAGAAACATGAAAATTTAAGTTAAATTATCTATTTAGTTCTGGTTTAAGGTATCTAATAAAGAAGTTTCTTTAAAATTCAATTTTGATTGTGACTATTCTTTTAAATGAAAAGGTGGAACAGCCTAAAATCATTTGAAACAATGATAAAAGTGTTTATTGCAGTATAAAATTATCTAACACAACACAGACAACTCTCTGTCCTATACAATTTCATACTGCAATAAACACTTTTATCATTGTTCCAAAGGATTTAGGGCTGTTCCACTTTTTCATTTAAAAGAATATTCACAATGAAAATGGAATTTTATGGAGAATTTCTTTATTAGATATCTTAAACGAACTGAATAGATAACTTCTCAAAACCTTAATAGAGCGAATCATAAATTTTCATGTTTCTTTTATATTAATTATTCTACATATGTATGTAATATCCTTAATCAGCTGTTTTAAATTTTGTTACAATTACCTAATATTTTCCCTCAAAGTTTTGGGTTTTTTAAGTTTAGGTATATATAGAGAAAAGGTATAATAAAATAGGATCAGAAGAGTAAAACCAAATCAAGCATAGGCGTTACTAACATCCTATTCCCCAGAGTACATGCATAGTCAGGTTGTGGGTATAAGAATGTTTCTAAGCACCTATTCTTTTGTACAGAGCGCTGGTCATATGGTTGGACACTGGACTCTCAATCCAGAGGTGCCTGGTTCTAACCTGACTATGTACTCTGGGGAATAGGATGTTAGTAATCCCTATGTTTGGTTTGGTATTTCTCTTCTGATTTATTTCATATACTACTTGCAGAGCATATATTTGGTATAATAAGACTCATATATGTAATTATTCGTACATAATATACAGCAGCTGTTTCAATGTAAACTATTGCATATTTAGCAAAACTTTTAGAAGCTATGGTTTCATTGTTTATTCATGATAAATGTAATATTTTAATACTTCCCGAATTAGGATTTTTTTTGGACCGTTGTGATGTAATTTCTTTACTATTTATAAAGCTTAGCGATTTGTACAGTGAATACATAGTTATCACATTCTGTTATATGATTGTTAAACTTATGAAATATTCCTGGTCGCATACTAACAGTAGAAATATATCATACATTTTTACGACTAATTCATATACGATTTTTTTATTTATACGACTAAATATATGTCTTTTTATATACGACTAATTAAATACTATTTTTATGTACGTCTTTTATGCGCGTCTTTTTAGTAGGAAACCGAGAGAATGTTGACTTAAAATTTATAACATCATTATTTCATATTTGTCTTACATAATGTCAGAAATATTTTGTATGTCAGCAAATTAAATGTTACTAATTGAGAGCTCTATTATTGGAAACGTTTTATTGGGTGTGACATGTTGTTGTTTTTCCTAATTTTCCTAGCTTTTGTATATCGAATGTTTGCTGAACGATATATTGATTGACATTTAACGAAATTTTTACAACGTTTTCCATCAAATGCAATTTCAATTGTCACAACTTTTTTGTTTAATTTTAACAAAAATTATGTTGCAAAACCCCAAACAATTGTAGCAAATAACTATTTTGGTTATCTTGAAAACTAGAACCAGCGTATTAATATTTCAAAAGAGTTTAAAATTGTACAGGTTGTCTATGAATTTGCCCATGTTTTAAATACAATATTTATGATTTAGTTCCAAGATTTTTTTTAAATTTATGTATAATAAAATAATATTACTGTTTTTAGTAATTTATGTCCAACGTTACTGATTACGCTTTTCAAAATTGCACAAAATCGGTATATTTTTATAGTTCAGGATTTCATTCCTTTGACATTTATGTAAAAGAGAATGCATTCCATATCCTAAAATAATGCACTATTGCGCGTGAATACTGCTATATAGTTATTAATTACTTAAATTCAAACCACTTTTAATACTTTGAGAACTGACGCATTTTATGTTGTTGAAAGGTTTGTAATTTATTCTCAAAAATGCACAACAACAGAGCAAAATTCTAATTTAGCAATAACTTGGCTAATCAATTAATTTTTGTTATGATGGTAAGAAATAAATTTTAGACTTGGTGAAAACAGTGATCTGAGAGTATAATAGGTGAGGTGTATCCTTCGCTAACCCCACGGATTTAGATACATAATAACCACTCAAGTATATCACCAAGCATTGTTATGTTGTAAACGTACTAATGTACTTATTACATATGATTACTAAGATTGTTACTGAATTTAATCACGCTTAATCATCTATTATAATACCTTTTTATTAATATAAATCGTCTTCGTCAGCGATTAATTTGAATAGATCAGATCATATTTTATTTAGCTAACTGTCTGTTTCAGTCAATTTAGAGTTGGCATATTAAATCAATAAATTTTAGTCTGACGTTTAGAGACGTTTATAGATGTTTATGTAAACATCTATATAGACCTCTACTTAAAAGTTTAATTCCATACCGAAATTTTTTTTTCATACAGCCAAAATATCCATAGAAATCATATTTACATTAGGTGCTAATGTACAGTGGGACACATCAAATTTTGTATGAAAATCATTACATTTAGTTTTATCTATGATTTTGTTGTTGTTTAAATAGTCTAATACAATAAAATTATTTCCTGTGTGTATGTATCTATGGCGCTATTTTTAAATTGATATCTATATCATGCTTGGAGTGTATTTTCATTTTTTACTGCAAATTTAACTGAAACAATGCCATATGAAAAGAGAACAAAAGAAAAAATTATCACTGATTAATTGAAACATAGGATTGTTTTTATGCATGAAAAGAATGTTTCCATACTGTCAATCTCTTCAAGAATTAAATGTGTCAAATATCTTGAAAAAATGGAAGGAGGCAAAAGTGTGAAACAGAAAAATGGAAAAGGCAGGAAACGAAAGGTAACCATAAGAGACGAATGAACAATCGTAAGAAATTCACTTTCAAACAGAAGATTAATTTGCAAGTATTCAAAATCGGTGTACTATGATTTCGATAACTTCTAGCTTGGTCAGAAGAATACTGCTAAAATATGGCCTTAGAGGCTGTTTAGCTGCAAGGAAACCTATCATATCACAAATTAATAAACAGAAACGTTTCCTTTTAGCAAAGACATTTCGCCATTGGAATGCTGAGAGATGGCTCAGAGTGGTATTTAGTGATGCATCAACATTTGCAGTGTTCTTCTCCAAACATAGAATACCTGTCAGAAGAAGAGCAAATGAAAAGTACATTGATATTTGCCTACAACCAACAGTCAAGCATGGGGGAGGTTCAGTGATAGTATGGGGATGCATTTTGTGGTAAGGAGCTGGGAAACCATTGGAGGTTCTGTGTTAGGACAAGTAACCAAGGATGTGTACCTGGATGTTTCAAAAAATGAAATTCTTCCTTCAATATCCAGATTACCTATTCCTGATGGAAAATATATATTTCAGGAAGATAACCCACCAGTTTATTCCGCAAAGTTGTTAAAAAGACAGAACTTCCCTTGAATAAATTCGCCACCACCCCTACCAATTACCTGATACATGTCCCCCATTGAGATATTGTGGAACAACATGAAAAAACGTTTGACTAAAGAAAAATCTTCTAACATAACAGATCTTGTCTCCAAATTGAAAGAAATTATTCAATAACTACCCAATAGATGAAATTCAAAAGTTGATTGAGACAATGCCTCACAGAATCATTTCGACCTGTACTAAGCAAAGGGGGATAATACAAAGTTATTGAATCTCAAATGTACATATTATTGAAGAACATTTTAACTTTTTATATGTCTATTGTTTAGTTTATCAATTGTCCTACAATTAGTGCGGCATTTAAATCATTTAACTACGAATAAAATCATTTCTATTGGAAAATGTGTTTTTAACTACCGCCTCATTTACGTTTTCACGTTAATGTATGTCCATTTTCATATCTTGGTACCTAATCGAAACGCAGAGCGAAGTGGACAGTAATAGGTAGATTATAAATTATTCATCGGTTTAATAATAATAATAATTTAAAAAAATACTACAGCTGGATTTACATACATACTTGATCATTTTATCATTCAAGTTTGTTTTAAAACGTTTCATAAAAAAAAAAAGTTTAAGAGCGACATGTGTTGGCTACGGCACTTGTATAATTACTACTGGGAATGCATTGGAATTAGATCTGGTTACATTGCATTTTCCCAACTTAAAGAAATTCCGCGCTTGGCATTCATTTTTCAGTTATGGCCACTCTGATGTGAAACTATGCAATGATCAACGTAGATATTAGTCATTATTAATATTGCAGTGGTAGTAAAACGAAACATATTTATGTAATTGACAACAATAATATATTTTTAGCTTCTTTACTTAAATGGAGAATTGTTCCTTGATAGTCTCACTAAACGATAATTTCGATGATTGGATTTCTTCATTGTACTAAACCAGACAAATGATTGATGTCAAGGACGTTGTTAACACGAGGTCAGACATCTAAAGATCTGACTTCCACTCAAATAACATCATGTACTTTTGATTAGTCAAATAAATCAACTATATAGTTAGGGTTTTAGTGATAATTAACGAAAAATGACGATATTTTATAGTGTGTGCTTATGAGTATCGGAATAAAGACCAACTGTCTTGAAATTGCACGAAGAGATTATTTTTTGGTGTTTTATTATATGATGGTCATTAGCCTACTGACATTGCTGCAGGATGATATCCAAAAAATGTTACTTGTTTATTAGATTAATAGAATATCGTGATTTCAGTTTAGTTCTAATTACCTTAAAAGTTAAAATATATTTTTTATTTTTTTATTTTTGTCTTCACGGAAACAGGTGCGTTAGCGTCTAGCACAAGAAGATAAATATTATTTTTATGTCAGGATTTATTTAGTCGTAGAAATTCTTTTTCAAAATTTAACCAAGTTTTATTACCAATCGATAAGTGGAGAACAAACGATGGAACCGCTATGTAGGACAGACAAGAAAAATAAAGTTTTGTTTGTCAAAATGAACTTTACGAATTCTAACCTGAAACATAGTAGGTACAACTGGTGTTATAATTAACATAGTCGTATAAATAATACAATAATGGTACTTATTTTGAGTACATAAAATAGGATAGCACAATGAGCAATAATAACAATGGCACAAAAATGATACATGCAATTGATTTATGGAATAAATTTAGTTGAACTATTCGTTAAAATTTTAAAGTAACTAGTTCGATTAAATTTATCAAAGCCTAAAGTACATTACAATATAATATCTTCTGAAGCATAATTTATAGATGATACATCTCTACTGCAAAAAATATTATTATAAACATAATTATAGTGTTAATGTTAATATTAATTTTATTCTTCAGTGTCGGGGGACTGAATATTTGTGGGTACGATTACGGAGAAACGAGTTGTTGTCACGGTTGGTCAAAGGATTGGTATGGCAAATGCAATACTCGTGAGTAACAATTAAGACACGTAGCAGCTATGGAGTTGAGTTGGTCAATGTTAAAATTGGCTTATTTTATTTTTCTGGGAATAAATACCCAAGCAAGAGCAAATATGTAGATATTGTTCACATAACGACTATGTAAAACACCATGACTGGCTCATGTGATGTATTATTAAACATTTTATAAATTAATCTCTTGTTTGACTATATTTTAACTGGTAGTTTGTTATTAGTTCCAACTTTCTATAACCAAACCAAATGCTCGTATTTTAGCATTATGTTCTGGAGATTGCGGGCGGTATGGCTCCTGCATTCAACCAAACATTTGCCTGTGCTCCAATGGTCAAGTGAGCTATTCGTGCTATCAGAAGTTCTTAAATGACGCCCCCAAAAAGGTGGAACCCAGTGAGTGGAAACAACGTTTAAAAAATTAGAGGATGCAAGCACCCTGGTGGTCTTTGTAATAAGTAATTGTATATTTAAAAAAACGTTTCCCTAAAAAGATAAATGCAAATCAAAACATTTAGAGATAGAATGAAATAAACTTAATTTGGCGTTTGATTTTCTTTTGCATCATAATATCAGACACGCATTCAACAAGAGCTAGAATCATCTTCTAAATTGTTAAAGAAGATTCAGGTTAAACTTTGTTCATTATATTATCATGTTATCAATGATTAAAAGTTAAGTAAATAATTAGTTTTAAAGCGTTGAAAAATATTTTATTACTTTCTATTCTTAAATTTTGCAAAATCGATTTTTAAAAATACTATGAATTTTAATAAGATTATATTGAAAATTGCATTTATTTAGTGGTTTTTAGATCTGTTTACAATGTGATTGCGTTGAAATATTAAATAATTCTCATCGCTTATTGCTTTCGAGACACGGTGTTAACGACGTGTTAACGGTGTGTCTACAATAAATTTACCTCCATTATTTTTTTGTGAAATTTAATTAGAATTTTTACAGGCTGGTTTTATTTCACACATGTACGTACGTACGTAGGTAGATGTTTAAATATAGCATGCGCATAAAACGTAGCCAGGTATTAAATATATCACAAAAGTTACACAAAACTAGTTGCTTTATGATTTTATGGGGCGTCTTTGCGTCTGTTTATTGCAGTTAAATGTCCGAAGGATTGCTCCAACCAAGGCACATGCAACAATGGAGTGTGCAAATGTAATAAAGGCTACAAAGGCAAGGCGTGTGATGGTAAGTCCACTCTATATTAACTCACTGGCTTGAATTTATTTCGGATTTTCTTGAGTTTTAGGTCATTCATTGTATTACTGGTAGAGCTTAATTTTCACATAGTCAATCGTGTTATATATTATGCCTAATGTGCTTGTAAAACAATAGTGACAAAAATTATTATAAAAATAACTCACCGGGTTGATTATAAATTTTTTTATGTCACGATTTTTGTAACCGCATTTCTTTTATGGTTTAGAGTTTGGAGTTGAACTGTTAATGAGGTCAAAAAGTGTTTTTGAGAGTATTGTTTTGACACATTTATGTGGATGGATTGGTAGAGATTTGACGAAGAAAGCTGGTTTTATTTACTATCTCTCTACCTAAAAACTCGTTAGTCGTTATAGAGAGAAAGAAAGAGAAGCGTAGTGGCATTTTTGTCGTAAAATTTTCGGTTAATAAGTTCTTGACCGTACAATTTATTGGATAAGAGATTTGAATCAAGCAATTTATAAATGATGTCCGTATATGAATAGTGTTTTATTTACAGAGTCAATTAATACAAAACAGTCAACCAATATTTTTTAGTTAAACTGCCTTTATTTTTTTCAAATTTACATATTTAAAACACCTACATTAATTTAATACAAATGTGTTTACAAATTTTAATCAATTTGGGTATTATAACCTTTCTCTCCATTTAGCTGACCTCCTACTGCACTGTAAATGAAAATGGAGATCAGACAACATTTTAAATGAGTACCTACTATTTATTACAAACATATGTAAATGCTACAGGGATGGCCAATATAAAACCAACATATGTATCTAACTACATGTGTTTTATGAAGGTTGTCATTAAGAACACTTTTTAGGAGAAGGAACCATTTGAAATCTGAAACCTGATGGCTTTCTCTAGTACACTTTTATTTTTTTAAACTTTTCCTCCATAATAAATTTAAAAAGTTAAATGTCTTCAAACTAGAAAACAAAAAGGGTCTATCAAAGATCTATTAGTTTTAGGATATTCCTCAAATTCATTAAGTTTCAGATGTCAAATGGCTACTTCTTCCAAAAGTGGTCTTAATGTGTCAGCCTTCATAATTTGGACAGCAATGGAACATTTCTAAAATGAGACATGTGCATTTGGAAACACAATATCTCACATTTTATCACATGTTAAATTACAGTGTACATTTTATGATTTTCTTTATTCCATCCATTATGAATTAAAATCTATTGTTAATGATATTCTAGTGGGGTCTAAAATTAAGTATTAGAAATCCGTTTGAAATACATACTTATATTATTATGCAATAAAAACAACCTCAATTATCCGCAACGATATGTGCTTCGCCCAAAATTGTGTATACCAAATTCAATGTTCCTTATGTCATGAAACCTACATCGGAAGCACTATTCGCCATCTACACTCCAGATTCAAAGA
>JAUYWI010097364.1:0-11788 GCA_034780595.1 Parotoplana pacifica | reverse complement strand
AACTAAAATATTGTAGAAAAGTCATGGAATATCTAAGCGAAATACTAAGTACTTCACTAATTTCAGAGGGTTTAAAACTTTCTGGGGTGTTTAAAACACCCCAGGCGCAATAGGTTCTCAAAACAAAATATGTATAGCTAGCCTTAAATAAGGTACATGACCAATAACATGTTAACATTTTGACACAACTATCCACTGATCTATTTGAAGATCATGTGAACATTTTCTATTCTGGTCCTATACTTTTTTATAGTCTGATTTGCTTTGAGATATTATGAGAGATTTTTAAAAATAAAACAGCCTATGTAAGCATACCCTATGCGCATACCTAAGTAAAAATTAACTTATTGACAAATTAATACAATAAAAATGAGACAATATAAGTGATGGCATGACTGGACAAGATAACTAAAGAACATAGGAAAAACATAAGTTATCTTTAGATAGAGCAAATACTAGTTTTATACCCTATATTGAAGATAAATCTGGTAACACTATCGTAAATAACCATTTTTGAAACAATTATTTTGATAAGAACAATATTGAATTTTTGATGATGTAAGTATTGAATACAGACAAATATATTTGAATAAAATGTTCGAAAGCAATTTGATTTTGTGGTTGAGTTTACTTATTTTTGACTTAATACGAGGCGAAGATAAACTAATTGCATTAAAAATATCTTAATTTTATGTAGTCAAACCTTAATTTTAAGCTCTCCCCCCCTTCTGATTTTCCGCCACCGCTGCTGCTTTCCACCAAACATTTTCCTTGGATTAAATCATCCCCGATTGTATGCCATCCCGCCTATTCGCCACATACATTAGAGCACAAATTTCCAATGTAACACAAAATTCTCTCACTTATCCGCTACACATCAATGTGTACTTATATTCTACATTTCATACTTATTTTATAAACTGACAATCCCTGGCGAAAATCACTTAGTTATTTATACGCTACTTATATGACATGTAAGTAACGTATAACTATTGAATATGCAGCTGTTTTACTTATACGTGAGCCGTAAGTAACTTATACGCTACATATACGCAGCGAATAAGTACTTATATTCAAAAAAATTTACGCCAATTTCACCAGGGATGGAATACAATTTTGATATGAATATTTTCAATATATACACAACCTAATGTAATATAATTGATCATCCAAACCTGTTTTTACTCAATTGCTTCTCAAAAGTACAGAATTTCTGAGAACATTTTTCTTGAAAATACTCAACCTCGATCTTATGCCAAATTTAGATGTTGCAGAAATGGCATGGAAAAATATACTCGTAAATCTACATATATAAATTATGAAAAATCTATTACATTAAAAATATCGATATTTCATTCGCTTCTAAGCAAAAATAAACTTCACTTATTTTTGCTTAATTCAAAACTTTATTTTGAGGGGATTATCATGTTATTTGAATGTATAGACTGCGGGTGCCCATGAGCTTTACCCAATGGGAACTAGGTCCCAATAGTTACCTATCATAATGGTTAATATTAAATTTAGTGTAACGAATATGGACGTTTGCTGTTGTCTCAGTGGTGTCTATGTTAAATTTCTATTTATCAAAAATCGAATTTTTCTCGTTTATCCAATTAGCTTCTAATTCAAGAAAACTGATTTCTGTTGATGTTACAAGTAATTCAAAAATGGTGTGGTCCTACATCTATTGGAAGTATGTTTTCGTAAAATTATTTTTTTAAGTTGTGTATTTTATATGTACAATTAATTGCAAGTAGTAATGTATTTAGTCAAATATTCAGTATATCTTGGCACTTCGCGGTCAAAATATGGATTACATTTATATGATAATAATTGAAAATTTTTATACTTGTACGCTCCAATTTAAAGTATGGTTAGGGAAATAACATTGTACACGGTTTAAATTTCTTTGGTTTTCTAGAGTAAAGGACATTCTGAAGCCTGTAGAGCCAGCAGATGTAATTATGAGTTTTGTATTTTTGCTAAGGTTGTATGCATACGTAGGTAAGTAAAAAACATTCGAAGTACAACATATTAGAAATTAAGTGGTGATTTAGTCAAGGTAACAAACAAGGAATAAATTTTTTTTCAAATGCTAGTTAAATTAAAAAACACGGATCACAGCAGTAAAAAGTGGTGAATTAGTCAAGTTAATAAAAAAAAAATAAGGCATAGAAATTCAAAACAAAATGCTAGACAAACTAAAACACACTGATCACAGCAGTAAAAATGGTACATTTACTTTAAAAACGTTTATTTACAAACAAAAGGTACACAATAAAGTAGATTTACAAAATGTTTGTGGAAAGTTAGTAGCCACACTGACCAACCTAAAAGCATGGTCAAGTGATATAGAGTTCCTATTATGTAAAACACGACCATTAATTTAAAATATGAAATCTAAGTGATTGAAAGAAAATTCTGAATACAAAAATCTTAATAGATTCAAATATAATTTATAGACACCAATGTTAGCAGAAAATCTATCTGTAAATTTAATAGTTTAGGGATATTTTTCCCTCATCAGTACAGAGTAAGATTCGAAACTGGGACTTTTGAATAGCAAGCAAGCATCCTAACCACTAGACCACGAGCTTGTGCTTACCAACATCAATAAATATAACTTATATTTAATAAAGCCAAATGGTGTAGAATAATGTACAACATCAGAAAACCAAATCTCAAATCAGGACAACATCGGCCGATAAATATTGGTGTTTATAAATTATATTTAAAATATCTCATGTTGTTTGGAGATTTTCAATTGATCACCTTGTTCTCTATCGAAAGGCTTATCAAAAAATTCTTTTTAAGACAAATCTATAATGGATCTTTAGAAAGTATGTATTTGAAAATTCATTCCAGTATGAGTTGTAATATTGTAACACACATAGAACACACGCATTTAAATATGAGTGGATGGTTAATTTATGCCTCCATATATGATCATGGTGCAGGAATAGAGGTAGTACCACCTACTCTAATCCTACATGTTACAGGGTGTGTAGAGAATACATAGAAATAGATATACAGTAATCCATTTCTATGAGAGAACCTAATTACACATAAGTGAACTTTTGCTTAAGGTAACTGATAAAATTTATACATGATCACATTCAAATCTATTTGTATACACAATAATGTAGTTGTACGTATTTATAGTTTTTTTTATAAAAAGTAAATTATTATATATTTTGAATTAATAGAATGAGAAATACACGTGCAAAAATATGAAATGCGGCTAATCAGTTCTTGCTTTTCATATTTGTGCCAACAATTTCATTATTTATAAAATATAATGAACCTAACCATTTGAGAAACGCATTCAGATACACATACCAAAGTTTTGAGATTATGTTAGTCAGTTAGTTCCATAAAGCACATAGAAAGAGAAATAGCCTTAAAATGTTAATACCTTTTGCCACATAGATAGAAAGAATTATACCACACCGCAAAAGAAAAAATGACTAAAAATTTAATTTATTCCAATTGTCTTTGAATTTGCTAAGTTTTAAAGAAACTGAAATCACACCAACATTTATCAAACTAACTTGAAATATAGGTTTATTGAAAAAGTTTTGTACCCAATTTTAGTCATTCCTAAAATATAAAATTTTAAGGTGTACATTTCTAATTTTAATTATAAACCAAATAGTATTTCAATTCTAATTAATGTACTCTACATTTTAATGTATTTAAGCATTTTAAATTGTACATTATTTCTATGTAAATACTGGTGAGCGCCTAAATCAGGCAATAATCTGGCTGCGACCTATCAGATATATAAATTATTTACTTTCGTATCTACCTACCTTAAAAACAAAAATATTGAGTTGTTAAAAAATCTCTCACATTTGAAGAATATAGGGGCGAATTCACAAAGTTGTTCTAGCACAGAACAATGTTCTTAAGCCCGTTCTATACATTAGGGTAGTAGATGCACTCTTCCCAGTATAACCAATTAAATCAAGGGAATTCCTCTTCAAGGTTAAGTTTAATACATCACACATGAATCATGCACATGGAGCTGTGTGCTACTCAGAACAAGCTTTGTGAATTGAAAATTAAATTAAGAACAAGCACATATTCTACGTAGAACACAAGTCTTGTGTTGTGCTAGAACAACTTCGTGAATTCGCCCCATAGACAACCCAATTTATTGAATGATAAAATTCAATTTGTACATTTGATGACCTCATCGACCCCAAATCAATTTATCTTTATCAAGATACTTGTGTATCAAAATATTGGATCCTTGGAAATTATGATTTTCATACGGAGGGAAAGGTTAAACCACATTCCTCCAGCGTAGCAGGCAACAAATCTAATTATTTTAGTAGACGTAGTTGCTTTAAGAACAAAGTACAATCATTATGATAGATATAAGAAAAATCTGAAATTTTGTATTTTGATTATCTATGTAAACTGTCTGACACATCATAAATATTAATTTAAATTAGCACCAACAACTGTTTTTTAAATGCTTATAGAAATCGGACAAAAACAAAATCATTACAAAAAACGTCGTACATAGAAATTCGCATCAATAACTAACAAAACTTCAAATATTTACCGGAGACTTTCAAGGCAAAATGTTTATTTAATATGTTTAAAATATTCTGATGAAACATTTTGAATCATTATTAATTTCTAATTTCCTATTATCTACTGTCAAAAATCTATCAAATACTTCCGAATTTTGTCAATCATTCTAAGAAAATTGTCCTTCAAATACTACACAATGCAGGAAGATAATGTACTACAGTTTCTACAGAAAATATCGTTTTTACACTACTCAGTATGATTAAATATAGAGAAACTGTAGAACAACCAAATTTAGACTTTAAATTAAGTAGGAAACCAGCAACAGTAAATTTAAAATGCTGAGATGTTCAGGATGAAACTGTTTCTGTAATTCAATCAAGCAAATTACTTTCAGAATAATCATAATAAGTAGTAAGTAAGGTAACTACGTAAATACATATTCTTCAATATATTCACTTAGTAATTTTTTATCACCCTGTACAATGTTTGGTTATAAGTAGACATATTACACAGTTTTATATAGGTACAAGCAAAGTATGTTACGCTTATTTTCTTCTGCTACTTGAAGTGCACTTGTTGTCATATGCCCAACTTTTTGAGATATTTAAAAATAAACTGAAGAAAGACTAACTTAATGTAGTACTTACTGGATAGAAAATAGACCTGTTTTATTCATTCAATTGAATTTGTTTCTTTCTTATCATCTTTCTTGTAAAGCATTTTAGCATATGCCTGCGTGTGCATTCTCTCTTCGTTCTCAAAGGCTTCCTCAGCAAGACGGCGTAACACATTCTCTCTTCGGTCTATAAGACTACCACGAAGTATTCCAGAATCAGCTTCTTCTTCTGATTCAAACAGTGGTTTGACTGCGCATATACTCTGGTACTGAGCCGCTGACTGCTCATCGTGATATTCCATATTTATCGATTCAAATCCAACTCGTTCTAAATTCAGCATATATTCCAGAGGGTCGGATTGATTGATCAAATGAAGGTTTGGATTAGACATTTGTGGGTGGTTTTGTGATTTTAAAGGTGTCTGTGAAGGTGTCTGATTGTCCAATTCAAAAAATGACTTTAAACTACGTTTTCTCTTAGAAAGCATAATTGATTTCTTGAGACAACTCTCTTTAATTCTGGAAACAAAACCTTAAAATAAAATAATATATCTTTTGTTTCAAAAATAGAAAACCAGGATACAATTTGGAATTAAAATAATTAAATTTAAATACGTAAAATAAATAGTTAGTTATTAGATATCTAATTTCATTATTTTTATATTGATATTCAAAGTTATAGATATCAAGTAAAATATAAATCCTCAAAATCGGGATACCTTACTCGATGTAGACTCAATTAAATACTTGTAGTTTTATATACAAACTATTTGTGAACAAATTGAGGCAGTTATATTTATTGTTGGTTTTCAATATAGAAATTATTGATTGCTAGCATACATACACTAAGTTATCAATTTCTAAGTAAACATACCTGGTATAGAAAACCACTATCAAATCATGTTGAAATAAAATAACTAATGACAAAATCAATTTTGACAAATTTGATTTGTTTAGATTTTTGGGTTTTCGTCCATTGGTTTAATTTTCAATTTATCACTATAAAACCTTGGTGACTCAACTGAAACCTACCTGAATTAACATTTTAAGAAATCACATGGACAAAAGTCTTTGACAAAAGATGTTGATAAGTAAAAATATCTATGTGCATACCTTGGTTGGATATTTTACTATCAATCTCAAAAGTACATATGACAACACCGCCTGGTACGCAAATGCGATAGAGTTCTCGACAGGCTTTATTCAAGTCACTCCAATAGGGGAATGTATTGATGTGAAACACAGCATGAAACCACGAATTAGGAAATGGAAGTTTAGTGACATCAGACTAAATATAAAATAACGATAATGTGCTAGTATGAATAATAAATTAGATCCGTCACCAGCAAAAAGTCGTTTATCAAATAGTCGTATTCAAAAAGTCGTTTGTAAAAGTTGTATTAAAAAATCGTACTAATTGATTACGATTTCTTAAATACGACTAAATTACTTACGACTTTTCACTATGCCTTCAAGCAAATGTTGTCTAAAACTACAAATAAGGTCCTGCAAAAAGGGACTATTAACAAATTTATAAAAATTTCCATAAACTCTTGATGCATCAAGAGGTTGTGGTCAACAATCTCTAAATATCAAATGGTTTTTAGAAGCATAAACCTTCAAAAATTCTTTGAATTCAATAAGTAAACATTAAATGAAAATTTGTTTATCCGTATTGCAATGAGGGGTTAGATAGATTGACCAAGCAACTATTCTACAAATCCATCAATATTTATATTCCTGACCTACACTTGCAAGGTCTGCTTATTATAATTAGACAAAAAATGTTTAGACACCTTTTAAAAAATGTCATTTCTTGGTTCAAGAACAACATTGATGTAATAAGCAAATGAAAAAATATAGAAATTGAAAATATAACAAAATCTGATTCACCTAACCTCATTGTAAATAATAATTGTTACTTACATATATTAAATTTAATCGATCAGTTTTCAATTTTGCTTCTAGGCGCTTATATTGTTGCTCCAATGCAATGTCATTCATCTCGACACCGTAAACCGTGGCACCACTGGCCAATGCTAATTCCAAGCCCAATCCCTGTCCAAAACCCACCTCTAGAATTCGATTACCAGATGTCATTGTTTCTCCACAAAGTTTTACAGCAGCTTGTGAGAGACGTTTGCTACGCTCAGCATTTAAATACCAAGCCAATCGAGTCCAAATTAAGGATGTGGGAAAACCAGCATTAGAAGCTAGATTAGTATACAACCAATGTTTTATAGATGCCATCAAAAATTTGATTTAGCTGCAATGTCTCTTGATTTGTATCTAAAATAACAAAAATAATATCGAAATCAATCTAGGTTATTTAAATCACACTAAATAAAAATAATTTAAAGATTTGTTGGTTTGATCATTAATCCATTGTTAACTCTTCATAGATAATGTCCCCTAAGGCTTTTTTGAAATTGCCCAAAAGCGACCAAATCAATATGTATGGGAACCTGTTCATCAAATTCTCTTGTGGAGTTTTTAAAAACTTTTAGGCTCCAACTCCCGAAGGCCACCTGTTGCCCCTCTAAAAAAATAAGGTTGGGCAAAAAATCAATCCTGAAGTCTATAATTAACATTTAGTAGATATACACTAAAAACTCCATTAATTTAATATAGATTCTGGGATTTTAAAATATTGATTTTTTACAAAGGTGCAAGTTGACAGCTATAAATACAATAATTTAACTATTTTAATTTTATAGAAATCCCAAATCGATTTTGTCTCAATTGCTACAGATTGTGCAGTATTAATTGTCTAACAAATGTAGAAAATTTCATTAAAAAATACTGGTTCAAAAAGTTATGAAAATTTGTAACAAAAATTACCCATATGAAAATCATATTTAGAAAGGAAAAGTAAAAAAAAATTATGCAGGTTATGCATCATCTTCTCTGCCATATATCAAGATGGTAACAAAATTTTCAGCAATAAACCACCAGATTCTTCACTATACAGAAGTTTTAAGAATAGAGCTAACCTAGCTATTTTTTGTAGCAAGCAGCATCAGAATTTTTACTGATAGCCAAATAGTAATTGATAGCCATGAGTAATGACACCTCACCTACAACTTCTTTAACAGCATTGGCAAACCTATGTACTAACATTTTTCCTAATCAACCTATAAAAAATATTATATTTAAGAGGGTTGTCTATCCCTCCAAATTATCTACAATGAATAATTTAAGGCATTATCTACCAAAGGTAAATTATAAAGTTTTGAATGTAGAATAAAATATTCAGTTCAAGACAACTATTTGGTATTCTAATAAATTTTATATGCCTCTAGCTACTGGATTGTTTTGTGGTTTTGGATGACTAGATAGTACTTTTAATCACCAAGCTTGACTGACCATATTATCATGCTTCAGTTTGGGTGTAGAACAATATGCACACTATTACATAGTTTCTATGTAAATTCAATTGTATGATGATAGTACTGTCAAAAACATTTTAAAAATTAATAATGTATTTTTTTATGTTGCTACTGGTTTATAGAGGCAGTTATATTGAAAATTTTATAACTGTAGATATTTTAAACTCCAAATATAGATTGATTTCGCAAAAGAAAATGTTATAAAACAAGTCTAGTTACTTTTGGAATGTGTCTCATAGTCTCAATTAGTAATGACTAAGTAGATAAGTTTTATGACCTATCATTTTCTGTTTTATATTTTTACTTACACTCTGTAATCTTAAAAATGTTATAGCTATTAGCTAGCATTATTACAGCAAAAGGATTTCTTCTCTAGACTATTTTAAGAATAAAAATTATAAAATGGAATGTCATCCATTATTTGAAGCTTCCATTTTTACACAAAATTTCTAATAGCTTGCTAATCCAAAATTTCACATTTGAAGAACATACACAAAATAATTAGTTTAACCATATAAGTGATTTTGTCCAAAAATACCAATCTTTTTAACAAAAATCAATATTTTTATGGACCTACACATCAAATTTGAAGTCAATTGGACAAAGTTTAATATTTAATTATGTCATCAGATCCTAGAATGGCCCACTTATTGGTATTTTTCACAAAAAACATCTTTTGATGAATCTATATAGTAAATTTCAGTCCAGTCAATCTATATAGGGAAAGTAGAGGGTAGTAGTATCCCACATTTAAAACAGTATTATTAATGAAGGATGGATCCATCAAAAAGTGTACATCTTTGATAGTGATATCAGTCAAAAACATGCATTTTCCAACATTATGTACTGCACTTTTGTTAGATCCAACACTGCTATTATGGATCTGAAATAACTGCATTTTTATTTTTTTTAATGTTCATTGTATTTTTTATTACACCATCAAACCTAATAAAACAAAAAACTCAATTATTAAATAATTCCAAAGATTGTCACTAATATTTTGGCAATGTGCTTCAGCTTTACAAACTGCTTCTGTTGGAATGTATTTATATGAAGATAATCTTCAACAAATACCTGTAGTATGCTGGTGTCAAGGGAGTGTGGTGGTTGTTATAATACACAATTTTTGTTGGTTAGAAATGTTTTGGTATTATTTGCTACATGTGGCTGAACATTGTCATGTTGGAGAATGCATTTTTTTAGAAATATGGCTTTCCCTTCATGATGTAAATTATATTAGAAAATGAATCAATCAAATGCCTCTTGCAGGAAAGCTGCATATTCTTCTGAACCAACAGTTGTTGCTTTGTCCAAAATATTAATACTAAGTTTTCCTTACATTTCTGAAACACATATTTTTTAGATCAACCTATATGATACTTGTACTAGCATTTACTAACATGTTCAATAAGCTAAATGTATATTTAATAAAAAGAGTTTTAATTGATTTACCAGTAATCATCAATTCTTTCATTTACTAGCCATGTGTTTGTTTACAGGTGGGGGCTTCCCCTGCACCCATCTCCAAACTGTTTAATTAAAAGTGGAAAGGGGCCCTATCTTAGCAATTTCTGACTTCCAATCTACATTTTTTGTGGGTTTTGACACATCCTATTTTATATGTCAATCAGTATGCTAAAATCGCTATGTGAGGTTAGTAGAGACTGTTATCTTATTCCAAGTTTCATAATTCTTGTTCTTTGATGTCCCTAACACTCATGTCAAAATTGTAAAATGCTAAAAGTGTGGCTGGACCTAGTCACCCAGGTACAAAATCTGACTTTTTGGTTGTCTTGTGTTAGCCAAATAAATACTATGCACACTCATTTTGGCTATGAAAGTTATACCAAACTGTGGATTTGTTTGGACAATATTTGAAATTTTGTAAGAATGTTATCCTGAAGTTATCTTCATCATTTTTCTTTTATTATACATATGTACCTGTAGTGTGTACCTGCACAGTGTGAATCCTGCACAGTGTGAATCCCAAACAAATATTTGAAAGTGCTGTTTTTTGTTGGTTTTTAATGGTCAAAAAGGGCTGTTGAATTTGTGTAAAGTGTAGAAGTTTTGCCAAAATTCAAAATATTTGTGAGCAGTTTGAAGTGTTTTCTATAAATTGCACATAGTTTTAATGCACTTGGTGTTATGGTCTTTAAAACAAGAATTGATGAAAAAAGGAGCACCAATAGAAAAAAATATTCATTAGACCTAAGATGGTCAAATGAATAATAAAATGTATTTTGCAGATGATTATACTTCAGTGTACAAAAAGCTTCATTAAATCAAAATTTCAATGTTTTAAGTAGATTGCCTTTACCTATGCATAAAGTCAATATGGTAAAAAGCATTACACAAGATGAATACAAAATTAGCCAAATTATGGATGATCTATTTCTTATTACTAATCAAGAATTGAAACAATGGTCTGAGAAAGACCCATTGATTTCTAAAATCATGCATTATGTTGAATATGGCTTACCAAAAGCATTAAAACCAGAATGCATACCTTACCAACAGAATTGATATTTGATATGAATTGTTTATTTTTGGGATATAGAATAGTAGTCCCTCCATAAGCTAGGAGATCTATTACTCATTCAGGAAACTATAAAATGAAAGCTCTAGCTAGATCCTATTTTTGATGGCCTTCTCTAGATAAGAAATTAGAGTAGTATGTAAATAATTGCAAAGCTAGTCAAGAAAACATCCTATCCACCTAAAGCTAAGTAATCTAAATATCTACCCTAGTTCAAAACCATGGTCATAAATACATATCATTTATAAAGGACTGATAAATAATCTAGTGATATTAAGCCCAATTCAAGCCAAAAATGAAGCAAAGCAGTGTGATTTGATATGTGGATTTATACCTATTTACACCAATGCAATGCCATGCAATATTTCCCATTATTATATATCTTAAATTTCAATCAACCAATTGTGCAAAATTTCTATTTATTGTATGTTATACCAATCCTATATCAATACATACTTAAACATTTAATGGCTACCTATATAATAATGTGATAAACTTAATTACCCAATAATTGTGCTCCAACATTAAAATACACTGTTAGCCAGAATAAATGGAAATATTGCCTGTTTAGTGCAACGTAAACTGTACCATTCTTTGCAAATACAATGCAGACACGGCATTGATTATCTAAAGCCAGCCCATGGACCCATAAGATTGAGCGATCGACTGCATGTTGAAAACCTCTAGTGTGGTTAACAG
>JAUYWI010097353.1:0-11788 GCA_034780595.1 Parotoplana pacifica | reverse complement strand
CCATCTGTTAGACCACGAGAAACCTCTGGAATAGGATCGCTGGGTCAATGTTACGATCTGCAGAAACTTTTGCGTTCTTGCTCGATGCTAGAGTCTTTGCCTTCAAACTCCGTTTGTGAGAGTAGGAGAAAACTTATTGTCCATCTTTCTGATTTCGAAAAGGTCCTGAACATTGACATCCTTGTCGCATTAATCCTGGTGAAAATATTACGTAACGATTCATCAATTAAAAACGGTTTAAAGCTATCTACTTTCCCGAGGTTTGTCTCATCTCTTCTCACCCGAGAGGCAGACAATTCTTTTTTTGTGTAACTTCTTTCAGTAAGTTCTGTCATGGTGAGGTTGTAAACAGATGACACAGTTAACGACATGGCCAAAACTGTACTCTGAGGCCCAGACATCCCACTTCCTCGTGTTTGCCCACCTTGGCTTTCGAGTGAACGTATCAATGTTTGCTCGATGACAAGGTCAGAATCAAGACCAGCCAACTATTGGCTACTGCGTCGGATTATGTGAAACCCAGACTGGAACTTATGCACTGGGCATACATCTTCTGGAGATATAGACGAGCCGACTTCAGAGATAATTTGGATGACCAGCAGAGACAGCCAAGACCCCATTCGATCAGCTGCAACAAGTGCACTTGCAATTCCTAGCATGTACTGATAGTTTATCCAAAGTATGCTGGTTTTGTAGGCCCTTGCAAGTTCATGAATACAATTTGATTCCAACAATGACTTCAAGTGACAGTCACAATCTCCACTGTTTGGAAGAATGCAATACCCTAAGGTGTACCTGCAAGAGACATGGACTAGAATGTACCAGTGCATGTGGACATTGCCAAGATGGAAATTGTGACAATATGAAAAAAGATCCAGTGATAGATGATGTTGAGGATGAGGTGTGAAAACCTTTTGGACACAACTATAAGTTTATACATGCATTACCATGTTGGACATTGATATAAATTTGTTTAAATAAAACCTAATTTTTTACTTAGGGGGAATGGGGTACAATTATATAAGGGATTGACATCACTATTAACTCTTTTATGTGAAAAATTGACCCTGAAAACCTGGGTAAAAATCCAAGACATCTTGATTTATCATGACAGCTGACCAAGTTAGTGTTTCACCTGTAAATGGAAAAAATACTTGTAAACCAAAAAAAGTCATCCTCGAAATTTGGTACTTTCCCATATTCCGATTTTGTCCAACTTTTAGTATGTTAAAGACAAGACCCAGCCTAAGTTATTTAGAGACATTATTAATTACAAATATATGATTTATCTAAAAACACAACAGCATAATAAAAAAGAGTTCCGACCCAAAAGGATTTTATGATTGATCTTTGTGTGATGTTTAGAAATAAAACTAGTTACATAAGTCGGGTAAATTGTGAAAAGGAATTTCCTAACAATAGTTGCTAAGCTGGAAAGTAGTTAAAATTAAAAGTTGTATTGATAACTAAGGTTCTCACACAGTCAAATATTTTAAAATCACAGTTAAAAATTATCGTGCCCAAAATTCTAACGATTTTTTCGTTATCCCAACAATTAGTCTCAGCATTAGAACTTCAGTGATGGAAAAGAAAAATGAAAAGGATGGGGATGAGTAGACCCAACATGACAAGAACAAACCGAGATTGTGAAGAAGTACAAAAAGAACGGACAAAAAATGAAAGACCCCTCAATGAGCTGAGAAAATACATTGAAAAATCACCCTAGCGATGCCTCTTGGTCAAGTGTATAGGATGGCACTGGCTTCGAAATTCGGCTTAAAATAAATTGTATATACCCAACAAAATTAGAGTTTTGTTTATCAACGGCAACTACCGATTAAACCGAATGAAAGCAGTGAAAAAGCAAGTGAGGCAGTCGTAACTGCATCCGCAGGGTCTAGCGGGTGTGGTGTGGGCAAGCAGCAGGATCAAGAGTCCACAATTTGAGACAAGATCCGATGTAAAGACTAATGAGTTCAATATCTTTGTATTTGGTTTTCCTGGTGTAAAAGGGACACTCTAATAAGGAGCAAAATAAAAATAATCACATTGTATCTTCGAAACAACTTGACCAATTTCGACAACAATTGGATACTCAACAATAATCAGAAAAAAATTTGATTCACCAGCATAAGCCACTATGAGATTTGATTTCAATTCATAAAACTATTTAAATTTAGAACGAAGAGCTAAAAGTTAGTCGGTTTTCAAAATTTTTATAAAACCCAGCTTAGAGTAAATACAAACAGTCCAAATGAGATGGAATTTTCCCATACTAAATACTTGGGTAGTTCGAGATGCGAGTTTGACATAAAATTAATATGACTACATGTGCAGCTGTGTATTATAAACTAAAGTTCATATTACTATATTACCCCTAATAATAAATTCGAAGATTATTATAATACATGTATATTACTACAAACTCATAGCAATAATTGCGAAAAATAAAAGTTTTTAAAATAGTTTACTATTATTGATTAATCCTTGTCTGATGGTCCCTATAGAAAGAGATACTAAATAGGTCATGCATCTATTTTTTGTAACATCGTTTCTAGACTGTTACACTTTTTTGTTCGCATTTATCAAAGCATAAAGACTGTAATTGAGGCTTTAGATTGCTAGAAAATAATAAATCGGTCGTTTTGGTACAGGTGTAAAAATTTGTAGGATTGATACATATTAGTTTCAGGTAATGTTTAATCCATTTGAAGTATATATTCTATTATAAGAGATAATTCTTTGTGGTATATAAACGTTGTACAGAACGATAAACATATACATTGTTGATCATTTTATCAATATGAAGACTATACTTCAAGTTAGCCCTACTGCAATATTATAAACAACAATTATTGAGCTAAGCACTATTCTCCAAATTGAAATTTCAATCAACAGAAATGAGCCCATTGCTGTATAAGCTGCCTGAGACTTTTTACAAAGTTTTGGTAATTCTCTTTCCAGTACATCATTTTCTGTCCACGCATAACTCTCTTTAATTGACAAATTGGCACAGAAGAGACGTAGTCGAAATTGTCGTGTTGAGTTTTTGGACAATGATTTTGCCCAATTCCATATGTTTAACACAGAGCATTGACATTCTTTAAAACTTAATCGAATTTCTTCCAATAGTTCAGGATTTGGCAACCGTGCAAATGGATTTTCCTACAATGTTTTTAAAAAATTGTACATCATAATTTTTTAAAAAGCAATAGAAATACTGTAGAGATCTATAAAACAAAAGAAAGTAAATGAACAATGTTTTTAATAGGAATGTGTAAATAACCAAAGCGCAAAATAACGGAAACAAGATTCTCTATGCGTTTGTATATTTGATATGGTTAAAGTTAACTTAACAGATAGGTAGATCAGTAGATACATAAAAAGTGAAAAGGTATTCATTTAGGTACAGATATGATAATACTAATTCAAGTTGAAGTTATGCTCTTTTGTTCTATTTGTTTACCAATGAAACTACATACCCACTGAAGTTCGTATACCTATGTACTTATATTTTTTCATTTTTTATGTATGTATTGATCTACCTCTCTGTTAAGTTAACTTTAGCCATACCAAATATACAAAACATACACAGAATTTTGTTTCTGTTTTTTTGTGCTTTAGTCATTCATTAGGTAGGTACCAATTCATACATTCCTTTGAAAAAACATTGTTTAAAACAACATTTAAATGTTTAGAAATACCCAATTTACCTAGGTAGATACTTGTATTTGCTAAAGACGGTAAATTTAATCTCCGTTATTTTTATGTAATACCTAATATATACATAAAACTATGAAAATGAGTTAAAAATTTAAAAGGTGATAATATGAAAATAATAACACACTGGCTATTACACGGCAAGTTGCCTTGCAATAATTGTGAACTTTGTAATACACCGCAAATTACCTATTAGTAAATTATATATGTATGTGTATTAAAATTGAAAGAATTCCGTTGTAATAATAGTGCTATTGTTCCATCAAATACAAGCACTAATACAATTTTCGGTGTATTAGAAAACTTGCTATTATTAATTTGCCATGTAATAGAAAATTCACAATTATTACAAAGCAACTAGCCGTGTAATAGCCTGTACCAAATAATAATATTGGCGTGCTTAATTAAAAACATGCGGCCGATTGTTTTTTTAAGTCAGGCTGTAACCTAGGGAATACACAGTATGTGTGTTTTTCCAAAGTAGAGGTAGGTACATTTGATATCAATACATATCAATAGCTCATAGTAATGTTCTATTTTTATCTCTATGTGCTAGATTGACTGCATTTTTCTTCATTTAAAAAGAGGGGGACGGTCTGTTTTGTTTCAAAGTAATAGTAGTAGATGCAAAAGCTTCAACCAATAATAAATTTACTTAAAATACCTACTAATTTAGCTATATTCATTTACCAGACTTTTCAAAATAGGATCGTCTTCATTTGTTGTATTAATTTGTTTATGCATATGGTACGTCATCCTTCGATGGTGATAGTAACGTCGCAGGTTTTTCAATCTTGACATTGAACGTGAATCTATAATTGCAGGTGTTTCAAGAATTACCAATTCGGTCGTATTAATGAAATAACTGTTGTGTAGGCATGGTAAGAAATCGTTAACTTCAGTCACTTCCTTATTGGTTGTCACCTGTTTGAGAATCACCTTTTGAGTTGTATTTTCTTAAAGTAAAAGGATATGTATTTGACTATAAAATACCTAATAAATAAGCACAAGTTTGTATTGAAAGACAATTAAAACACTCGGCCATCCGACATAATTACACAAGGTTGTTGGGAAATGAAAAATCAATTTTTGTTTGTTTGGTTTTACTCTTTCACTTTTGGTTTCTTTTTCAGAAAATCCATTGTCTATTACTACCTCATCTAACACACCTAATTATTTTTCAATAGACAACAGATACATCATATGTGTCTGTATAAAACAAGGAGAAAAATACTAGATGAAAAATAAGAACAAATGTAGAAGACATATAGAAATTTTAGAACAGGCACGTTTTAGTACATTCCATACTAGAAGCATAGGAGCAAGTATAGAGTGAAAATTATCAGGCGTAATGAGTAATGTGGTGAAAATGGGAAAATGGAAGATAGATGGGCCATGAGATACAGGTTGACAACCACGATATGTTTTTAAGAGAATAGTGTTTAATAAAGATTACTAAAAAATAATATACCTATCGAGTAGACCATAATCATATTTATAGGGGAAATTAGTAATACGGAGAACTGAATAATAAAGTACAACAAAAGGTTACCTTGTTCATATTCCGCTCCGCATTTAGTGCATGTCCATAACATAGGACAGAGGTAAATAAATAAAAAATCAACTCGTTCCAGTTCTACATAGCGCAAATCACCGGAAAGTTTTGAACATATCATAGTAGGTTTTCTAGATTTTAAAGGCTTCAAACAAATCCCTTTTATAATGATAGTCTGTATATTTGGCAAGTTACTTAGCAATGGTTTGTACGGCTCGAATAACAATCT
Source organism: Parotoplana pacifica (assembly GCA_034780595.1). Classification (NCBI taxonomy): domain Eukaryota; kingdom Metazoa; phylum Platyhelminthes; order Proseriata; family Otoplanidae; genus Parotoplana; species Parotoplana pacifica. The sequence goes on along the minus strand of JAUYWI010097353.1, from coordinate 6,284 downwards.
GCAGCGGTTAAAGCTCGAGAGTCTCAGAGTTTCTAACACTGGATTATCCGTTATACGATTGATGAGGAGATTTGTAATTCTAGAGTATAATTGAAAGTCCAATTCCTAGTCAAAATACAAAGTGTAGCTTTATATATTTAAAAAAATTAATAATCGTTTATGGCAAAATCAAAAATTATTTCCAAAAACAAACAAAATATGTAGATAGGATTTTCAATATGATCAATTTTTGACAAAGTGACCAAAAATCGCCTTTATAAAAATTATCGATTTTAAACATTTAAAATTTTTTTATCAATGAATCGTTTCTAGATAACTGTGTACCAAATGTTTTCAAATCGATAGATGAGAATTATAATATTCTAGGGCGGGAATGGTTGTCTCATCCACTCCCAAGGATGACAAGGCACTAATAAAATTAGGGTTGAGCGTTTTAATTTTAAATTTCAGAATACTTTATCAAAAATTATAGATACCTACATAAAATCTGAAAGTTTTATTAATATTAATACACCTACTAAATTTTATATATTAGAATTATATTTGTTTTTCAAACTGAATTTTGTACAATAAATATATTAATATGTAAACCAATACCAACCAGAAGATGCATAGTTTACTGAATATTTATCTTTGTTAAACAGTATTAAATTTATAATATAAAAGATACTACACAATATTAAATTCATACCTTTAATTTTGAATATTCTGATAATTTGATATTCTTCATAACTTGAAAGAACAAAATATCTAAAATCTGCAATGTCTTCTGGGAAGCAGCTAAAAGAGTTGACAGGTATGTCTTATTTCTTAAACCACTAATCGTAGTGATGAAACGTCCACGAAATTGTTCCAAACTGGGAAAAGATTTCTTGATACTAGTAGCACTTGTGGGCGGCTGAAATGTATCATTAATGCTTTTGTTTTCTGTCATTTTCGGTCTCTTGTAAGCAAATGCATATAGTGCAGCGTGACCTAAATTAGCTGACTTTAGAGAGGGCGTAAATCCGAAAATATCTAGATCTATAGTATGCACTCTACGACCATTTCTTGAGGTAATTGAGAAAGATCGCAAATTAGTGTACCCATAAAGAAGATTAGATTCTATTTGGCAATTGTTTGGATTTGGTAAGTATATCCAAAGATTCGAAATATTGGAAGGCGATGGCAAAATTGTGTTGTTGTTTATTGGAGAGAGGTGTATCATTTTAGTTCTATTGCAGTAAATATAGCACATCATTGTATATGAATTGCCCCCCATTCTGAAAGTCTCACAACCATTCGGTAGCAAAGTCTTAGAAATGTCTTTAGTGAGAAAAGCTCCTGAAAAACGGGTAAGTGTTGAACATAACAAAAATAATCCAAACAAAGCACCTTGCTGCATCGCCACTATTGATATAGGCAATAGAAACAAAAACAATATCTTAAAGGACACTTGATTAAACTGTAATCATTTTCTTAGCTGCCTTGACACTCAAAAAGCGATTGATTATCACGATAACTATTAACGTTATGTGGCAAAATGGAGAAGTTAAAAATTTAATTTGTGTTAGTAAAATTGCAACTAAAAATATGTTGAAGACATGTTTGAAACTGTTTAATAGATTCTGATTCTACTTCAGTCACTATCATATATGTCATTAATTGGAAGTGGTTAAACAGACCAATAAAATACCGCAAAATTTAAAGACCAACTATGATTTGAAATTGTAGTGTGGTAATTTGTTTGATCAAATTATAATTAATGATTAAATCCGTATCACATTCTGGATTCAGGTAGATGTAATATCAGCATTAGAACTTTATCTATATTGCTATTGGAATATGACCTGGCCAAGCAGTTGTTTAGAATTTAAGCACACTCATATTGACTATATTTTGTTGATGTTTTGCTTGCAGTGTAGACACATGTTAACATTATTGGTACAGTTAACAAATTAAATTTTCATTGAAGTACCTACATATATATGCAACAACAATATGTCATCAACTGTCAATATGTATAGCTTAGGAATGGAAAATTATTGCGAGCAAGCTAATATTCGGTGAAATAAACAGTGCTAAAATTGATGTTGATGATACAATCAACATTCACTTACTATTTACAAATAACTTAAATTGTATAGATAATTATTATTTTCTCGAAATTTATCAATAATTATTGATAAATTGATTAATTCAAATGTACACTACAATAGGTAGAATAAAGACATAAAGATAATTTTGAAGTAAATATACATATTCACATACAGAGTTGAGTGGTTTGGAAATTCTACAAATAGACACCAGCTTCAAAGTCGTTGCTAAAGACTCATTGGTGGTCTAAAATAATCACACACCAAATTGGACAAAGATTAAATTTGGATCTGATGACGTCATCGTTCCAGAGCTGGATTCTCTTATCGTTTTTATAACATTTTTGTCTTAGGTACCATATTTCAATTCATTCGAAGTACCTACTTATGACTTTATAGTTTAAAAATGCTTAATTATCTTTTTCTGTTTCACACTGCTTAGGCATAAATTGTAAAAATATTAAAAGTAAGTTTTAATGTACTTTTACTAATTCGGTATAACAGTGATAGAGTTCAAGGTAAATGTTTCATTTTATTTATGAACACCTAGTCTACATTTATTAAAACATTTAAAGTCGCCAAACTTTTGTTACGAAAATAATATCACATGTGTTGAAAATTTAATCGGGGTCAATGGAATGTCTCGTCTTTCCCAGTTAATACAGTTATCTAACCTATCCAATGTAGGCATTGGACTAAGGAGTAGTTTCTAAAAGTGAATCTATTTAAAGTATATCTAAATTATTTTATTAACTATATTAAAAATATTTCGTTCTCGGGATACGTATTACTTATAAGCTTTTTAGCTTGCAGTCATGAAATAAAATTATAGTATCCAAATGATATACATACATATCTGATGGTCAATTTAATTATCCGTCTTCATTGATTTTGCTTCACATTTAATCTAAATCATATAATCCCTGATATAGTAATTGACGTTCAATTTTATATAATCTCGTACAAAGTGCTTATTAAAATATAGGTTAGCTAATTATTCAAAATTGTTGTACCTAATCAAGTATTATCTTGTTTTTAGGTACCAAATTTACGAATGGCTACGCAGCAGATTCACTGAAATAACATTATATATTTAAACTCATCTTTATACAAAATTAGTTGATACGAAAGCGAACATTTAGCTTATAATCAATGAAGACCGTGCGAACTACTTGTGTTAGGACAATTACTTTGTGAGTGACTCGAATATGATATAAAAATTAAAAAAGTAAAATAGCTTACCGAATGATTTAAACGCGAAAAGAACTGTTTGATTTAGTTAATAAACTAAATTTGTTAAAATTTTAAGCTAGCTTTATCGAACTTTTCTCAGCTTAAGAAGGCTTTAAATCCAAAAAAATTAAATTGAAAAAGTTTATTTTCCATTTTTCCTGGGTGATGTTCAGTAATGTTTCTATTTTTTTATCTTATATTTTGATTAAATGAAATATTTTGAAATTAAGCTTTATTTTAATAAAAAAATCTTGAGTACGACGGATATTTTATAAAAAGTATTTCAAGATAAGAAGGAAAGTCAAAATGTTATGGAACATAATACTTTGCTGACATTTATTTCGTAAAATACATTTTACATTTTTAAGGCAGAATAAAACCGCTAGTAACAGTAAATAAGTTAAATATAAACAAAACCACTAGTAACCACAAATAAGTTAAATATATACATATAACTTATTTACGGTTACTAGCGGTTTTTTCTGCCTTGAAAATGTAAAATGTATTTTACTAAACAATTGTCGGCAAAAAATATATATCTTCCATAAAATTTTAGCCTTCCTTTTATCTTGATATATAGATTTTATTTTGTTACGTTTCCTTTAAGTTCTTGTAAAACATACGAGGCTAACCACTCATTGAATTCTGCAAGAAAAATAACAAATAATATCAAAGACCAGCATAAACAGTCGGCGCGGCTCACCTGGAGTGCACCAAACAGCACAGGAAAAATCAAATTGGCTTTTTTCTGATCAGTAAAAGTATTGTAATGCCGTACAATATAAAGGCCAGGCCGAGAAAACAAAGAACACTAGGAAAACTTTAGAGAATTCTAGAAGAAAGTTATGCCAAACGGATTATCGAATGCGTTAAAAGAAAACTGTAAATCAGTAGCAGATTCAATTAGTTGGAAAATTCAAAGCCGCAGCTAAGAAAAATTAGATTACACAAGGTGGTGGAAAGAGCAAGCTTAAAGAACAAAACCGATGTCAATAGCATATTGAGATACAAGCAACTTAAATCAAATGTTCAACAACTGTCTTGACAAGCAAGAGAGGAGTTTTTTAAACCCAAATGTGAAGAATTGAAAGTGATAGACAGAAGACATAGCAATCGCCTACATAAGAAGATAAAAGAATTTATCGCCAGGGAGGGAACAATTGACTTAGGCCTAAAAATAAAAAAAGATGAATTATTATTCGAAACTCAGGAGATAGTTACAACGTTGGCAAGAATACATAGAGGAGCTTTATAATGAAGAGTATCTTATCCAGAATGAAACAACAAACCAATTTACGATCTCGGAGGAGGAAGTATAAACAAATTACCCTAGAAGAAGACAAGTAGTTGTGATAATATTCCAGTAGAATTCCACCAATGCATAGGAGACGAAGGGTGTAAGATCTTCAACTTGGTTTACACTAATGGTCTTCCAGAAGACTTAAAATATGCCATCTTCGTAACATTTCCTAAGGAAAACAAGGCAACAGAATGCAATGATTTCAGGACAATTAACTAATCTCTCCAGCGTCAAAAGTGGTACTTTATATTCTACATGCAAGAATTGGACCAATCATTGAAAGTCATCTCAGTAAAAGTCAATCTGGCTTCCGAAAAGACAAAAGTACGTGAGAAGGAATATTTCAGCTTTGCATGCTGTCTTGCGAGAGCAATCTAAAAGAAAACAATGATATATGTTTGCTGCATCGATTATATGTATAAAAGCTTTCGATCGGGTCAAGCAATAAAAACTAATAGTTATCTTGAGAAAAGCAGGAATTCCAGAGTCAGAAATAAGGCTTCTAATTTTCCTCTATACTGAAAACAAAATATATTAATTCACAAGAATGTTATTGTTTCGAAGAAGATGGAAATTAGAATAGGAATTAGGCAAAGATGTATCCTCTTTCCAGCATTCTTTAAATTGTTTAATATGTAGAATGAATGTTTATTGCAGCAAACATATAAAATTTAAAAAATAATAAATTAAATCTGTCCAGCCTCGACAGTACAAACCTCTGTAGTGAAAATATTTAATCCAAGAGGCAGTATAAGCGACAAGCAAGGTTTGAAGCAAATGAAACACTATTCTTATAGTTGAATCGGAAGAAATTCTTCAAAAGCTAGTCAATGGTGTTTGTAAAACATGTGTGGTGCCAAATGTATGGAACTAAATGTCAAAAAGACAAAGACAATGGTGATCATAGGCTCTGACTGTAATGGCTGACAACAATACACTTGAGAATGTGGAAAGATACACCTATTTAGGTTGCAAACTGTGGAATATATAAATTGGACATCAGCAAACTAATAGCCATTGCGAGAGATAAATTTTGGCACTTCAAAGAACTAGTGAGAAGAGACATCTCCAACAAGCTAAAACGGCCAATCCTGGAAACAGACATCTTTGCTATTGTCAGCTATGGCTGTGAATCTATAATTTACATTAAAATATTATGTCTAGATACCAGGTTTTTTTAAACTTTAGTGTTACAGATAGATACACAAAATCTGATGGAAAGGTCACATCACAAATTGAGGGTTCTAAATTAGTAAAGGACCTAATGGGCAGAAAATGGAGATATGCAGAGTGCGTTCTTTGTGGGAAGCAGCGTTAAAATAGCCTTGCTTATGCTAGAAGGGATGATTCCAGGTAAGTTTGACGGTGGGCGGCAAAAAATAATCAGGAGTGATCACCTCAAATAATCAAGAGTGATCAGCTCAAAGAATCCGGAGTGATCACCTCAAAGAATCAGGAGTGATCACCTCAAAGAATCAAGAGTGATCAGCTCAAAGAATCAGGAGTGATCACCTCAAAGAATCAGGAGTGATCAGCTCAAAGAATCATGAGTAATCACCTCAAAGAATCAGGAGTGATCACCTCAAAGAATCAGGAGTAATCACCTCAAAGAATCAGGAGTGATCACCTCAAAGAATCAAGAGTGATCAGCTCAAAGAATCAGGAGTGATCACCTC
>JAUYWI010097342.1:0-11789 GCA_034780595.1 Parotoplana pacifica | reverse complement strand
ACTGGCTTCAGGCCAACACCCCAGACATGATCTGACCATCCGAATGGCCATCAAATAGCCCTGACTTAAACATGCTTGATTATTGTATATGGAGTATTTTACTCTCCAAATTGCAGTCAGCGCGTGGTGAAATTAGTTCAGTTGAACAACTGAAACACTGTTTGACTGAAGCTTGGGATGCTCTACCTCAAGAACCGATCAAAAGAGCAACAGCAACATGGATGACCCGTCTACAGCGCTGTCTAGATCTTCATGGTGGTGACTTTGAACTTTAGTAACAGTTTGTATTTGTTGACTTTCGTACCCATGTCAATTAAATATGCTTTATATAATAAGAAATCTTTTTAAATACAAATTTTCCGTTTTTTACTGGGCACCCTGTAGTACAGCCATTCTACATGGTGGCGCAGAAGTCGCGCCCCATGGAGAGGTATACCAAATCTGCTATTATAAGATAATTAGGCCATTTTTATGGGATGTAGATCTAAAAATAGCCTTGTTCCAGGAATAAATTGCTGGAACTTCCAAATGCAGAAATTTTTGTCTGACATGGTGTACGCACATTAACGTGGTGCTACGACAAATTAACACATTAAGAAAGAGTGGAATTAATTGTCATGTTTGGACGTGATGGTGCAGAACAATTTAACCAACATCACCCAAATAAACGTCCAATTAATCAGCGCATTGTGGGTAGGTTAATCAAACGTTTTAAAGAAAGTGGAAGTGTCCAGGAAGACCAAGAAGTTCGACCGATGAAGGAACATCAACAGCATTTTTGGCTTATCTTTTAGTCAGCCCCCAAAAGAAAAAAACATCCAGCAAAACTAACAGTTGATTGTGGACACACCATAGATAATAAAGCAAGAATAGATTGCCCGTCTAATGTAGTGCAAAGAACGAAAGTAAAGTGTTGACTATTAAGCGTGATACACCCACCCACCCCGTCTGCCCCAGTCTGCCCTGAATATGTGTAGATCAATTCAGGATTTCTATGGAGATACCTGTAAATGGCAGACAGTGTGCTCAAGTTCAACATGTCAGTACTCAGTTCAGGAAGCTTCTTTTCAAAATCAATTTTAGAATGTTATTCATTTAAAAAACCGTTCACACAGAACATTATAAAATCATTTCTGAATACTTACTTTAGTAAGTATTATTCGATCGATAAAAAATAGCATCGTAAAACAAAAGTCAAAATCTAGACAGCACAGGGCATAGGAAATGTACCTTCAAAAACAGAAATTATAAAACATTTTTCAGGGTGTGTTCGAAGAACAACGAAGTCAATGATGATGCACACCTAACAATCGAAAGTAATTTGTCAAATAACTTTCTCCCGAAACGTTTGTAAAGTTGTTAATTCTAATATTCTAAAAATTAACTATTTTATTTAATGCTGTCATCTTATCCAATTGAATGAACAATTTTCCATAAAGGTAGTTCATTATTAATATCCTGATAAAACCAATTTGTATTTAAGAGGTCGGTTTATTTCCCTCTGACAGGGAGTCGTCGATCCTCATTCTTTCGAAACTAGACACACCGATTTTCCAGCGCTTTCTATCTTCATGATCCCCAAGCTCAATCCAAACTTTCGACATTCTCTTTCTCTGCGATACTTTTCCAGGACTACTCTAGGCGCCCTCTTTCCCTCGTCCCTTCCACTTCGAGATTCCATGCCCTTTTTACACCACTATTCTCTCCCTTTCTCAGGACATGACCACACAATCCTAGACAGCTCCGTCTCACTACCTCTACAATGGACTCTCGCAGACCAAGCTTTTCCATCAACACTTCTGAATTCATCTTATTCCGCTGCTTAACTCCACATATCTTTCTAACCATAGCCTTTTCTGCTCTTCTTAGGATATTTTCTTCTACTGATCTTATTACCCATATCTCTGCCGCATATACAATTATTAGTATAACACATAAATTTCTTTTTCAATACATAAAAAAAGAAGATATTTCTTCACTTCATTCAGATTATTGTTCAATAAATTTTACAACGTGGCCACAATCAAAGTAAGTTTGTTTTGACAAAAGCCTATTCTTGTTCTATGGTTCTAACAATCAATAAACAAATAAATTGTGCATAACTAAATTATTTTCATGATAGATGTCATTACTTGTGGTGATGCAATTGTTCAAAATGCCATAGAAATAAGCGACTTGGTTATTTTTGAAAAAATACAAAATTATTTCTAAAATCGGTTTAAAACTGAGGCTTCTATGCCATTACAAACAAAGAGAATGCGTTCAATTGACAAAAAAGAAAATAATTAGGCAACCTGGAATATTTCTTGTATTCATCAATACTACTCATAAATAATTCAGTAGTATATATCTCAATATAATCTTACGGAAAGTTTGAAAATGGGCAAAACAAAGCTAAGATTTAATCAAAACATAATGGGGACAAATAAATAACTCCATCAAAAACGGCAATACACTCACCAAGCCTGTAGCGCACAAATTGGGTCAATCTCCATGATGCACACAAACGCTCCCAGGCCTTTCAGCGCTTGCGAGCAGCCCTTACCAACCTCGCCATAGCCACAAATAAGGACAGATCGGCCACTCAGCATCACATCGGTCGTGCGTTTCAACCTGGCGGGGCGGGGGGAGCAAAATGAAAAACAAAAGTCATGCATCTCAGATGGGACTCGAACCCACAACCTCCGGATTAGAAGTCCGACGCGCTATCCATTGCGCCACTGAGACTGACGCAAACAAAGTGCGTTAACAATGCAACACAACACAAAAAAAGAAACAAAAAAGAAAAAATCGTGGAATAAAAAAACAAAACAATCAAAACTAAACTTCCAAGAAGAGCTCTCCAAATTCACGAACAAAGAACTAAGCTTTCGGGAGCTTGGCATCAAATTTCGGTTTAAAAATGTTGAAATGTCAAGAAAAAATTCTGTGTCTTGGCAGTTCTCTATCACTTAACCTTTTCTATTAGAAATGAGCTTTCTTACGCATCGATGATAGACTCTTTGCAGAGGTAGAAGTTGTCAAACTTGGACTTGGTCACGCTGTCATTGACATTCATAGCAGGCGCCGCCAGACTGGCCTTCTTGGAGTATTGATAAAGTCGGTGAACACCGGTCACGCTTTCTTCAACAATGCCACGTATGCCGGAGAGGATGAATGGGTGCTGGGTGTGAAAGCGATGAGTCAAATCGCCACCATCATCTAGAACCTACATTAAAAAAAGAAGAAAACCATTCATCTTTTTGTCACTTAGTTTAATCAGTCGATAAAACAAAAACACATGAGAGTAAATAATTTCCTATGGAAATAGTTTTTCTTTTTCTAAACATTGATTGGCCAGATAGAACCTGTTTTGACATGCCTTCCGATATATTTTCTTTCTTCTTATGCAACTATTACAAATTTTCCTTACTTTTATACTTTGATATGAAATATACGAACATTTTATATTGCTCAGGCTGTGATTGTGCCTAGCTGATGAGGCCCAAGAAGGCAGAAACAGCTGTCCTGGGCTATCATTAGCGAGTAATATGAATAAGTAGTATATTTTTATCAAAGTATTCCTGTTTTTTTATTACTCTTAAGTGATCCATTGGGTAAAATACGGCTCTGGAATTTATATAAAATACACCGTCCTCCACCCGAGTATAGAAAAATAAATGATATGTTGGCATGAGTTTTAGGAAAATCAAATTATTTGGGGGAAGGAGGCCCCACGGTAACATATAATTTTGAAAAAGGGTGCTATGAAAATTAGTGCAGTAGACGAGCTTCTATAACTGATAAACGTCGCAAAAACCAAAAAAATGATTAAAAAATTCAATTTAAACCGTCGTGGTCTAGGCTACAGTTTACTGGGGTACAACAATATCTTATTTTCCCTCTGTGGTCCACTCTATCCTTGTAAATGTACATTATGTTAAATGACTGTTTTCTGACGAGTTAAGACCACTTCTTTGAAGCAGTCGGTATTTTGGATGTGGAATCTTTTTCGGTTTGAAGAACAACCTAAAAGTAGAGAGCTGTGATGGATCCATTTCAATTTCTTTTAAAATGCTTTTTTGAAATTCCAATTTTGTTCACTATAAATCATAGTGTCTTCTACACGAGTAATAAAGTGTTTATAATAAACTATAAAAAAACAAAATAATACTTCTTAAAATGAAGTTTGTTAAACAGTATAGAAATATGACATCTAAGTAATAATAGATCAAAAATAAAAAAAGTTAACAATATCACTAGCACAACATTGCAACACATATTTTCAATACTAAATAAATACAGTTTTTCAATAAAACAATCTAGTTCATATGCCTTATTGACAAGCCTGTTGATTTTTGGCTAATATAACAATTGTAAAAACACATAGCTAATACATCTCAACGTACCTCATTAATGTGGATACTTGAATAAACATTTCTTATCGATATTAAAACAACAACTTATTATATTTTATGCAAAAGCTCAGCTTTATCTACATACTAAGTATAACCTTCAGTGGTTCACCTAACTCGAGGCAATTAGAGCAAGAAAGAAGTCAAATAATTTAGTTTCCTGGCTGATCGATCGAGGAGCACTATAAGAAAACAAACTGAATGCATGGTTACATGTAAACTGAACTCAGTTGTTGCATATCACTAGGATGATGGATGAATATCTAAGTGTCCATTGACCAGGTCGTGTATCAACTCTCGTAATCCCCCGGCCTGTCATCATTGTTTATTTGAAACAAAATAAAAAAATATAACAACTTTATCTAAATTGAATCCTTCTTTTCGGCACCGAAACTTTCTAATAATTCCAGCTATATTGATGACATTGCCAACTCCTAACTAACATTGTCAATTATTTTCAGATATACTGGGTGATGCAGAAAAAACGTTATATTTGAATTTCTATGCATAGTGCATAGAAATTCTGATTTAAATGAAATATCATATACCAAATGAGAAATCTATTAATCAGCTGTACACTTAAATAATGTATGCCTAAATCATAGATATTTTAGATAAAAATATCCATAGATTAAAGATAAAATATAACGTTTTTTCTGCATCACCCTGTATGTATATCCAAAAGATTTAATTCTTGAACAAAGTAAAAGTAATGGATTAAGAGATACATGTTGATGTTGAAGTTCTTAATATGTACATAATCAATTTCACACTAAAATATACCATAATGTACAGATAAGTCTTCTTTTGAAGTTGTAAACACGCCATTTTTTAGAGTAAAATTCATTTATTAATAGGATATAATTGCTTCTACAGCCAACTCATTAGATATGGTAATATTTGTGTCTTTCGTGAAGAGTTTGCTTTTCATTTCAAATGTAATAAATCTTTACTGCAGAAAACATAAAAATAATAAATAATATCAGTCAAATCTTCGACAGTATTAACATCATAGAAATGAATGTAATCCAACCAAATGATGTGTAAAAATATAAATATGGCTTCAACATAAAAACAACACCCCTTCAAGATCAAATCAAAACTATGTACCTAATCGTGTGTATCTTGTTCTACACCCAAGCTGAAGCATGATAAGATGGCCAGTCAAGCTCGGCGATTGAAAATAACATCTATGTAGTAAATCCAAAATCCAAAAATCGAAATCCATAAAATGAAAAATGTAAAATATTGAAAATGCAAAACAATAACAAGAATTATGGTGCATAAGTTCAAAATTTGATTAAAAAACGTAATTGGAAAATAAATTGATTTTTTTGGTGTCAAATTTAATTTTATAATCAATAAAATGTGAATCGTTGATTTGAATTCCATAAAACAAATCATAGCTTTAGAAGCATTAAACCAACAACTTATCTTAAAAAAATATAATCAATATTAGTTTGAACAAATCCAACTTCAAATCTCAAAACATGTTAGTAGTCTGTGTACAATCCATAGAAATAGACTGCTTCGCTTTCCTACCTCTAGAAATAAAACAAGTCTATTTCTATGGTACAATCTTATCACTAATATTCAATAATAAAAATTCATTCATCTATCAATATATCGGGCAGTCTAAAGTTGAGAGTTGCAGTTTGAATTTCCAAAACATTTCAAGTGCTAGAACAACAAGTGAGAACACAAAAAGAATGCCAACAATAACATAGGCACCAAGAACAGTTTCCATTGAAATTGGTGCACCGTCAACCTTGGAAGAAAGAGCTTCGCAGTGTGACCCAGCGTAATGTCTCTGAAACCACTTTTCCATTATGCCAGATTCTTTTAACTTCATTGTGCTGAAAATCAATATTAATATCATTATAACATTTTTATAAAATATAAAATAGTAAAATACGATACCTTGACAGTATAACAGTGGAAATAGTTTGTTAAAATGAATCTAACAAATAATTTTAAATGCATATCTATCTAAAAGTAGTTTATGATACAATTTATTTAAAAATATAACAAGAACTTTTATACTGAAATATACGGGAAAGTTTTTGACCAATTCATAATTATGAAGCCTACCCTTTGCTAAAAAATAACACGTCATTTACTTACTGCCAGTTGAAAAGTTCAACAAATGGGGCATCAAATCGGGCAAGAAAGCTATTGGTAGCCGTGTTAAAAAGATGTGGAATCACGTACACTTTACTACAATATTTTTTGGATAAATAAAAGATATAAGTGTAGTCAGTAAGACATCCATAGTCTGCTCCATCTGTTCTCAGTATCTAAAAATCAAACAACGGGAAATACTTAAAAAATACAAATGTTTTATTTTGTTTCTATTTTAGGTAAGTATTTATATCAAAACTTGCCATTAATTATAAATTCTAATTGTACTGTTTAGGAGAGGATGCCCTCTAGAATGCCATACTTTCTAATCATTATTTTTATTATTATTACTTTCTAATCTTTATTTTAGATAATTCCCTATTATTAGTGTTTAATTTTGATCACAAAATGTGCAATGCCAGTTTTCAAATCTGTCAATTATGTATTTCAATAAAACTTTCAATTTGGGTAGCTAATTAGAAAGTTAGAAAGGAAGGATATGAAACATTTTATTTGATAAATAATTGACATTTGTAGAAAGAGCCAAACCAAAGGTTTTTTCGAAATTGCTCAAAATCGACCGAAAAGATATTTTATAAAATTTAATGTCTACCAAATTCTTATATAAAATTGTTCAACGTCCGACGTCCATAGAAAAGGATGTTGGGCCAAATAAATTTAAAAGAAAGATTTAAAAAAAGTTCTGGAATGTATGCGCGTCAAAACACTGTCCGTTATGAAAACACTATTTAACTAGTCAACACTTAGTTTCCAAATATGAATAGATGATTTGAATTTCTTCCCATTTGGCCTACCGACTGTCCACAAATTTTGGGAACGGACTCCTTTGATGCATTTAAAACAAAACAATTTTAGTATATAAAAATATTCCAAAACCATTAAGAAATGAGTAGAAATGTTTTAGAAATCAAATAATACTCTAGGTAACGTCCCAGACTACTCGTACAGTTGGCCCTCTATGGTGGACCTCATAGACCAGCAACCACTAAAGTGAGCCATCCAATTTTGAAATAGACTATTTCTAGGTGAGACTTTTTTACTTCCATACCTCAAATTTAGACAAGATAGAAATGACTGGTTTGTATTTTAGAACCATTTAGATTACTTTGGTCAAAAACATTGTATTTTCCCCAAAAAACAATAATTTAAAGGTCGGTTTTTAAACCTTAGTTACCCAATATGTACTACCCTTACACTTAGCAACTGTTGCTACTGGGGAAACCAATATTGCATAGCAAAATTATTCCTAGTTTTCTATGCAATTTTGGTGTTTCTTGTTATTGGGTGTTTCACCAAATCAAGACTTAGTTATGATCTTTCATTTACATAGCCGAGAATTTGAATGAGAGCGGTTGGTGCAAAAAAAAAAACATGTTGGAGATTTCCGTAGTCATGGTAAATGTTGACTAGACAACAATATTCTGTCTGTCTTGTAGGTTTGGAACAAATATGAATGTTTCTTACGCTTTCACCACATTCATCAATTGTATCAATATAGACTTTTCTTTCATTAAGTCGTTTGTAGATATTGTCAGTCGAGGTCTTAAAAAGAAAAATATAAACAAATAAACAGAACGAATAGCAGCTGCGCTGTAATTTCATCATTCATTCGGCTCACACTTAGAAGAATATCCACATTTGACCCGGGTGGAAGTCTGATCTTGATTCTTTCTTGATTGACCAGTTCATCAAGATTATTAATAATTTGAGGATGCTCCTTTACTGTCAAGAACGATGTCAAATCAGCTGAAATTTTAACGTGTAATTTCAAGAACTGATTAAATTTTCATATTTTTTCCCTACAACTAAATCACAATAATATCACATAATTTAAATATTTTCTTCACAGCTGGCCCTCTTACCTGTGTAAACACTGAAGATGATGAGAGAAAATATCCACCAGAAGCAGAGGATCATACGAGAAGAAATACAATATGGATAAAAGTCTTGACCTGAAAAAATGTAGTCTTCTATTACCTTGTTAAACGAATCTAAAATAATTTTTATCTATTTGTTAAAAATAGAGATGATTTGGATCACTTTCAGCACTGTTATAATTATATGACTCAATGAAGAGTTTATACCACAAATTTTCTTATCCATCAAAATCTCTAAATTGTCCTTTCTACATGAAATGAGTAAATGATGGTTAAAAATTATACATATAGTGCCCTGGTCACTTCTAACGGCCCCTATGTCAAAAAAATGAACAATAAGCAGTTACGTACAAATTATATGTAGCACGTAATTAAAAATAATAAAAAGTCAACTCTATATCAAGGAACAATTGTTCTAGCCCTATATTTTATGACTATTTATTTTTCTTTGAATGATTAATTAAAAAAATCACTACCATAATACCATTATTGAAGTATTGAGTGATGGGGCGGCCTCTACGCCTTTTCTTGGTGGGTTATTAAGCAGCACCTGTTTGGTTAACTGTTGCTCAGGACAACGACAGATGTGCCCGAAGTAAATCAGCTTCCGTTTCTTGACAGAAGACAAAAGTTTTCTCTTGACACTCAGCGTGTCCAATATATTTTCATTGGTACGTTTTTTTAATCCAACTCACTCTCATCATTCTTCTGTAAAAGTACATCTCAGCCGTTTCGATTCTTTCCACGTCTTTCTTCTTTAGCGTCCAAGCTTCTGCTCCATACGTTGCAATTGTCCACACCAATTTTACCTTTACTGAGTTGCGTATACCAGTATCTTTTCAAAGTGCACTTCTCTTTCGCCATTCCAAGTTTTACACAAACATCTTCTGAGCAATCTCCATAATCCTTCTTAATCAATCCTAAGTATTTAAACTTATTAACGTATTCGATGTTTAACCGTCTACTGGTTCACCCGGTGCAGAATTTCCCCTGCATTGCGATGGTTCTCTCCTATCAAAGCTGTGTCATCAGCATATCGAAGATTTGATATTTGGCTGTCATCCACGCGAACTCCAAGACCATAAAATACCTTGCATCATTTAGACAGAAATGAGAACATAAAATACAATTACCTTGCATCATGAATGAACCCACAATATTCCAGAGATGTTCTTGATAGCCAATTTCATCAATTATCGCAAAAGGAAGTTTAAGATTCCAGGCTGAAAATGGGCTATACTTTGAAAAGATGAAAGAAAATATTGGCACAACTGCAATTGAACCAACAATAAGAAGCCAGATTCCTGAAGATAATGGTCTGAAATTGTTTAAATAAGTTAAAAATTTGTTAGATCGAATTATGAATTTATTTTTAACATTCATTAAGATATACATACATATAATAAGATTGTCCAAAAAGGCCCAAAATATGTTTATTTCTCTCAAATTAAAATTCCAAAAAATACTTCAAGAAATGAAATTAATTATGGTTAGCGAACGTTTCTAGGTTGTTATGGCTCCAACTAGATATTTCAGTAAAAAAGGTTTTAGAGCTAACAAAGTCTAAGGACTGAACAGCATATTATTAAACTACACTGCTAGTTTTCGCTTGTGTTAGCTCTAAATATTTTTTAAGAAATAATTTAATTCATGTTGACATACCTAATTACTTAATAACATCTATTTATAGTCATAACCAAAGAGTAGGAATCTAGCATAGAAATCGGACCGCATAGTTAGCTCGCGAGCCCGAGTCCGATCTCTATGGAATCTAGATTTTATACTCTATGGTTATAACAACCTAAAAACCAGAGTTGATCAAATTTCATTTCATTTATAAGTATTGTGGGAGATCTAACCATATTTTGTACCTTTTGGCCAATATAATTTCAATTATTTTTCAATTGTTACGTTTAAATGAACCTCCTCTAGATAACGGAAATGCAATGATATTTTTAGTACTTTTTTATATTTTTATATTTATTGTGTTTGAAAACTTTGAACAAGCGATAAAATTGCCTTTACTTTTTGCACAGCTCGATAAAATTGCTTTGTAAAACTTGTTTCTAACTTCTTTGACTCATTGATTAATAACATTTAGTTAGAATTGAAGTATATTTTCAAATGACCTAAATGTGCTTCGTGACCACCGTGAGAAAATAGCACTTTTAAATTAAGGTAGCTTGGATCAAACTGATAATTCAATGCTGCTAACTTACCTGTACATGTTCCATAATTTGCTTGGAGGGGCCGGGCGTTGGACCATAACTCCTACTGATTCCTCAAACAATTCATTCATTAAAATAAAATGAGAACGCCGATTATGATTTCGCGTGTAGACACTGCCAGCTATGAGAGTTTTCTATTCAGGGTAGGGCAAAGAGTAAACATTAAGAATTCGAAATCAAGGTCATATATAAGTATAAAGTGGCAACTTTTATAGTATTTACTTTTTGCTGAAGCTCTCCAAGGCATCCGGTATATGTTCCATCGCTGCGTAGTGTTCCCCATTGTTTATCGACAGCCTCATAAAATAACGGTCTAAAGACACCAAGATACCAAAAAATTAGAAACCTAACTAAATCAAGAGCCCGAATGACTGAAACCTAGCTTTAGGCTGGTTTTATTAATTGAAAAATCATATTTCATCCCTCGCAGTGAAGCAATTGTCTATTGATCGGCAATAGATTTATCTAATTTTGTATATCGTAAAATTTTCTTTTACTGTGATGCAATCGACTGATGCATGGTTTTGCTTACGTCACTTTTTAGTACATTTTTTAGTATTAATAGCAATAATGGCTCAATTGGGAAGGGCCCGTAATTCCCTATCAATGCTGTTATTGTTGCTCGAAATACATTGTTTCGATATTGAACTACGCAACAAGTTAGGTAACGGTACGTTAACAAGTCGAAGTAAGTTGAACGTAGTCAGTATCAAGGTTTACCAAGTATGGATAATTAAATTGACTATCAAACTTCATGTCTGCAGCTGTAGTAGTTCATTTTTCTAAGTAACATATTATAGAAGTATTTGGAATGTAGTTAATTCTATCTAAAAACCTCAAACCACCTCCTCAGTCAATAAAAATCTGCTTACCTCTCGAGGCATCAATCTAGAACTAAACAAATAATTCACCCCTGTTTCCAGTAATAATTTGCGGATATTGAAGGTTCAAGTGACTGATGTTCTGTAATTGAACCTATACAAGTTGAGAAAAAATCATCTAATTTAAAAGTCAAAAGCACTGCTACTGACGGTATACCATCATCACTCTTGAAAGTCGTTGCCAACCTTATTACAGGGTGTAACACATAGATAGACCCGGTCAGAAAAAAAATATTTTTATCAAAATAATAATCTATGTTTCTACTA